>PVJS01029044.1:0-25056 GCA_004027185.1 Glis glis
GAGAGAGAGAGAGAGAGAGAGAGAGCTGAGGCTGGCCGCGAATCCGGATCCTCCGGTCTCTGCCTCCCAAAGTACTGGGATTACAAGCGTACGCCACCACACCAGGCCCAACTTACTCTTTTTAATGCACACACTGTGCTATTTGCCCAGTAGGGAGATTCAGTCTGCTCTTTCTAACACATTCCCATTATACTTCCTTGTTTTCTGGTACAGAAAGGTGTTCAGGCTCATCTAGTTCTTTCCCTTCAATACCAGAATCAGCCATTTCTCTGTGGAGCCCTGGTTCTTTTTAGTAGACAGTTTTTGGTAACTCTCTCGACCCTTTGTCACCAACTGTACTTAAGAAGGCTTGGGCCAGGCCCTGGTATGCCAGGCAGCAGCTGGGCCTGTGCTCGCTTTCTGCCTTGCCTCTGGCTAACTTAGCAGGTGGTATTGGCCTTACTTGTTTTCCTTGGCCAGGCCCCTTCTGAGCAGGCAGCTAGTGCAGCTCTCTCCTTAACTTTGGGTTGTTTACCCAGTGGAATCTGGGAGTCAGCCTTGGACTTGTAGTAGCTTTGATAAATGGCATGAAGAAAATGACATTTCCTTGTACTTACCAGTTAGCCTGTGTCTTGCTTGCATCTCATAGCCAGTGCTTTTTTTTTTTTTTTTTTTTTTTTTTTGCCCCTGCGTTTATGGAGATGTTTTGAGTGTGACTCTTGGTTTCAAACACATTTAATGTGATAAATGTCTCATCGAGGTATGTATAGAATGCCAGGAAACATGGGATTGGGGACAGCTGTGCACACAGCAGGGGCCAGGCTACCTGCCAAGGAATCTCAGGGATCCTCCTGAGAAGAGGGGTCACGTGAGATCTCTTCCTAGGAATAGTGTGTGGGGTTTTGAGTCTTCTCGTGGCCTCCTTCCAAGTCCTCCCTCCCGGGGAGATGTAGCCATTTGATGCTTAGACTCATAGGGTCTAGGACATTGGCTTTGTATTCATCATTGCTCCCACTTCTGGCTATCCCATCAGAGTGGAAAGTTTGCACACATCTGTGTATGTGGCAGTTTAGCAGGGGTGGAGAGTGTGAGCCCCTTTTGGAGCAACAGACTTCCTGGCACAGTACCCCCACTGGCTCATGCTACCTCAGGCTTACACCAAACCGGGGCCTCCCAGGTCTGTGCCCACCCGTCTCCCTTATCTAGCTTCTGCCAGGGGGCTGGATGTTGCTGATGGGGAGGGTGCTCCCCTGAAGGGCACACCACTGGCAGACAGTGACACTTCTCCCCTCCTCCAGGCCTTTGTCTCTGGAACACCTGGGTAGGTATCCCATAGATGATAGGACAGGGCACACCTGGAACTGTCATCTGAGCTCAGAAGCTTCCAGACCTAAGTCACCCCGCCACACATACACACATACCTCCTCCAACTACCCTTGGTCTCCTGAACTTGGGCTGCAACTCTGATCTTGCCCTGGTGCCAGCCTGCCCTGCCTGTCCTCCTTGAGAGCCCTGGGCACCCTGCCCTGAGTAAGGGCAGGGCCTGGGGGGTGAAGCTCCACCCAGCTTCCTGGGGCAGGGCTTTGGGCAGGGTGGGATCATGAGGCGAGGCTTCCACCTGCCTCCATCACCAAGAGATGAAGTGTGCCCTAGGCCCCTCCTCACCCGGCTTTGGGGGTTGTTTCCCTCTCCCCAATACCTGCTGTTGCTGACGGCTCTCCTCCCCTAACAGTGTTGAGGCAGGCCCTGCGGCAGAAGCACCTGGAAGCCCAGCAGGCCTGCCGGCCCCACAACCTGCCTGTGCTCCAGGCAGCTCAACAGCGAGAGCTAGAGGTAGGGGGCCAGGACAGGATGGCTGGACCTTTTTCCTCCTCGTGGGTACTGCCCGGTTCTGCTGAGGCAGCTAAGGGTGGCTTAGGAGCTGGTGGCCACTCTGGGCCCTGGCTGGGCGGAGGGGAGGGTGCCGGAGGCCTGGCGATTTCCAGAACATGGCTTGTTCCCATGGGGGCTGGGGTGTGATATGACTGTATGGAGAGTGATGGCCCATTTGTGATCCCCCTGCTCTCTGAACCAACAGCTCTTCATGGGCTGGGGCCTACATAGAGCAGGTACTGAGTGGGGAATGCGGTACACCAGTAGCCTAAGGCATGCAAATACAATAGTGGACTGACAGGGCCAGTCAGAAAGGGGCCCATCCCAGGGAGCTCAGGTCAACTGGAGACCCATGTGTAACTAACAAGTCATGGGGGTTTGGGGGTGATAGCCAGAGATGTGTGCCAGGTTCAAGGCAGCTCCCAGCTGGGGCTTCTGGGGAAGCCTCTTGGAGCCCCTCTGCAGGGTTTGGCAAGGCCAAGAAGGGAGAGGCCCAGGTGTGGCGAGGACACCTGCAGTCCTGGAGCCAGTGCAGTGGGGATGGACAAGGCGCACAGGAGGTGGTGGCAGGCAGAAGTGTGTCGGAGGCACTGATGGGTGGGAGGCTGAGCTTGGGCCACCCTCACTCCCTGCCCACGGCAGGCAGTGGAGCATCGCATCCGGGAGGAGCAGCGGGCAATGGACCAGAAGATCGTCTTGGAGCTAGACCGGAAGGTAGCTGACCAGCAGAGCACACTCGAGAAGGCAGGGGTGGCTGGCTTCTACGTGACCACCAACCCTCAGGTCAGCACCTGGGCCCACCTGCCCACAGCCCGTGTGTCGCTAGTCCCTGAAGGCCCAATTCCATCTGGGGTTTTTGTGCTGGTCCCTGCTAAGGCCCAGGGTCAGGAAATGAGACTCCAGAAAGGGCATGGAGGCCAGTCCCATCGCCCACGGGTGAGTCAGCTGGCCATGGGATACTGCCCACCTTCCCCAGGCCCTCTGTCCCCCTGCTGTGTGCTACTCCCAAGTGAGCCAGCCAAGGAGACTGCTGGCCCTGCTGAGGCAGAGGACTGGATTCTCCTCTTTCTGCCAGGCCATGGGCAGCCTCCACCAGGAAGTTAGCCCCATTGCCTGGCACCCTCTAGGCCCTGGTATCTGCCTCTGGGCCATGGGCAAAAGGGCACCAGGTTTCATTCTAGGCCTCATGGGGAACCTCCTTGCATCCCAGGAGCTGACCCTACAGATGAACCTGCTGGAGCTCATCCGGAAGCTGCAGCAAAGGGGCTGCCAGGCAGAGAAGGCAGTTATGTGACCAGGTGGAGTCCCTGCTGGCCACCCCTACCCAGTCTGGCTGGGAATACAGTCCTGCGCACCATTACCTGAAAGCTGCGTGAGCTGGTCTTCCTGATGTTTGGCCACTGACTTCCCAGCTTCCAGCAGGTGTCACCCTTCTAAGTACAGGCCAGGTGGGCCTTCGCTGCACCCATCACACACACACACCCGCCTTGCCTTGTGTTTTTTGTTCAAATACTGGGATGATCTCATAAAGAGGAGGGAGGCTCAGCCTACCTGTCTGCCCAGGGGCTGTTGAGTCTACCCTTCCCATTCCATGGTCACATCCCAACCTGCCTGGGCTTCGTGCTTGTTCTGTTCTCCACCTTTCCCTTAGCAGCTGCAGCCCCAAGTGGAGTGGACTCCAAGGCTCAAGTCCTGTGACCCAGAGAAATAAAGACACCTGCCCATGTGGCCTGTGTGTCTGTTATTTCCGCCACACCAGAGCCCACACAGCCTTTTCCTGGTATCTCTGGAGCCTGCAGAGTGGCACCCACCTAATGTAGCTACCACAAAGTGGCAGAGACCTTACCTGGGACTCCAGAGGACCCAGCCCCACTGCCTTTCCCCTGTACAGAGACGAGGTCTCCTGGCCTGCCCTGCTCAGCCCAGCCCTGGTCCCTGGTATGTCTGCACACATCCCCTGCCCAAGCCCCAGGGCTTGAGGGCCACACCCAGACTGTTCTGTGGGAGGCTTCAGAGTGGGAGAAGGCAGGGGTGGGGGCTTGAAAAGGGGGACCTTCCACTTGCCTGCTCAGTGGCCCATGAGAGCAGTGGGAGCCTGGTGGGTCGATGGGGATGCTGGGGTGATGGGCACAGGGAGGGGGAAGGGTCTGAGGCAGGGAATTCCCAGGCATATCCCTGGAAGCTGAGTCTCAGCATCTTCTGTGTTGTCTGCATTCATGGAGCTAGCCCTTGGGCCCCACTGGTTTCTGGGTTATGGAGTCCTGGTGGAGGTGTTGCCTGTCCTGCCCATAGTGTGCATGGCCTCCAGAACCTGAAGGTGAGCCTTTATCCAAGCCACACCCCTTTTGCTGCCCAGAGTTGACTTGGTATGGGGGCACCATGGTAGAATTGAGGCTCCTAACTATAGAATAGTGGTTTATTGACCAGGCAGGCTTCCCAGCAGGGCCACTGCCCACCCATGTCACTCAGGGGTGTGGGATGGACCCTGGTGGAAGGTGATCCTGTGGTTCAAGGTCATGGCGGCCAGCAGAGGTAGGGCCCCATGCCCACTCATTACAATGCCCTGGCTGACATCAGATACAGCCTGTGTTTGAATGCCCACATCTTGGGCAGGGGGCACCAAGAGCAGCAGCCAGCCCCACCTCCAGCAGCTCTCAAAGCATCAGGTATAAAGAAGTGAATCCTGTGAGGCTGGGGTTGGGCTATAGCTGTCAAGACAGCCCGGGGGCCACCCAGATCCCATCCCCAAGTCCCTGCCCGAAGTCCTGGGAGGTCACAGAACGCATGTGGTGGCAGGTGGTGTTGTAGCGGCTAGGCTGGGTGGTAGAGAAGGCTGCCAGTGCGGAGCCGCCGCCACAGCTCCTGCCAGAGCAGCTGCCGCTCACGCTGGGCACCCTTCATGATGCAGCTGTTCTCCAGGGCGCGGCGGGACAGGTAGGGCAGCACCTCCGTCACGGGCCCATAGGGCACATACTTGTACACAGGGAAGCCTGCCTGGCCTGCACACACAGCAGGGGTGCAGCTGTGAGTGGAGCCCTCACCCCCACCCTGGCCCCTGCAGGGCACCTCACCCCACCACACCCAGGGAGGCCCAGCTCACCTAGCGGGAAGCTAATTTGGTCACACATGCCCAGAAGCTGTCCAAAGTATACCCGGTGGTTAGCGGGATGCAGGCCCAGCTCCTCCATCCTGTGAACAGGTAAGGCCAGATAGACACTGTTCAGACCTTGTGTGTGTGTGTGTAGGGGGCACTGTCCAGCACTCTCTTGTTTCATATCACACCTCATAGGACCTTCCTAGGGTTTAAAATATCTAAACATTGATGGTTGTCAACATTTTCATCTCTAGCTTTCTATATCCAGGTATCTTGACTTAACACCTCTATATATGTACTCTGGAGCCCCCCTCCACCTCAGGGCATGGTCAGCCTGGGTCTCCTCACACACCACCCAGGCTACTGACAAAGCCTGGGCTTTCCCCTCCATTCCTTACCCTCCTGTTATTTTTTTTTTTTTTGTAGTACTGGAAATTGAACCCACGGCTGCCCTACCTCTGAGCTACACCCTCAGCCCTATTTTTTTTAATTAATTTATTTTGTGGTACTGGGAATTGAACCCAGGGGCATTCTATTCCAAGCTTACACCCACAGCCCAATTGTGTTTTTTGTTTTGAAATGGGGTCTCGCTCCCAAGTACTGGGATTACAGGCATGCGCCACCATACCCAGCTTCCCATCCTCCTATTTTGTCACTGTCTTAAGGTCTCCCCCACCCTACCTCGCTCCCCAGAGCACCTGGGACCTCTGCAGGAGGCTCATCCCATAGGCCCTTCCCCTCTTCCCTGAACTGGGCTCCAATGGCTGTCTCAGGCTATAGAGAGGGTATGTACAAGGAAAGCTGACTCCTCTGCTGCTGGTGTCCCCTGCCTCTGCCTTGTGACTGATCAGGATGCACTGTAATCTCAGACTGAAAAAGCACCACCTCAAACAGAATGAGTATTGATGTCACTGAAGGACATAAACATTAGTTGACTCTCCAGCAATGCCTAGAAGCACTCCTGCCCCCACTGCCCAGCCCTGCAGCTTCTTGCCTCCTTCCTGCCTGGCTCCACTGTCCAGGCCCCACCAGGCTTCTTGTGATTCCAGACTCCAGGAAGGTAGAGACCGGGAGGAGGAGGGGTACATCAGAGCACTGATGCAGGCACATTGAGTGTAAGGTGTGAGATGTGGAACCGTGATGAAAGTACTAGAATAAGCCAGGCATGGTGGCACATGCCTGTAATCCCAGTACTTGGGAGGCTGAGACAGGAGGATCACATGTTTCAGGCCAGCCTCCACAACTTTGCGAGAGGGAAGGACCTCAGCAATTTAGTGAGACCCTGTTTCAAAATTAAAAAGGTCTGGGGATGTAGCTCAGAGGTAGAATGTCCCTAGGTTCAATCCCCAGTACCACACACACACACAAAAGAAAATATAGCTGGGCATGGTGGCACACGCTTGTAATCCCAGTACTTTGGGAGGCGGAGACTGGGGGATCCGGGTTCACGGCCAGCCTCAGCTCTCTCACTCTCTCTCTCTCTCCCTGTCTCTCTCTCTACCTAGTGAGGCCCTCCGCAACTTCGTGAGACCCGGTTTCAAAATAAAGCATAAAAAAATAGGGCTGGGGGTGTAGCGTGGAGGTAGAACGCCCCTGGGTTCTATCCCCAGTACCACAAAAAAAAAAGAAAAGAAAATATAGGGCTGGGGGAGTGTGGCTCAGAGGTAGAATGTCCCTGGGTTTACTCCCTACTACCAAAAAAAAAAAAAGAATGAAAGTATTAGAATATTCAGGAGTTTACTTCTTTTTTCTGTAATCATCTTGTTAGAATTCTACCAAAGTTGTGTTCCATGGGACAAACATTTAAAGAGACAACTGACTAAACTCTAGATGCATTTTAAAATGTGTAATAGTTAGATATGGAATGTCCCCTGAAGAGCTCATGTATCAATGTTCAGAGTTAATATACTTAAGTTATGAGGGTTGCAATCTCATCAGTAGATAAATACATTACAACAAATTTACTGGGTGGAAACCTAGGCAGGTGGGGTGTGGCTGGAAAAGTTGGGTCCTTGGGGGTATGGCCTTAGACACTGTGCTTTGGTCTTTGAATCTGCTTGCTTGCTTAGTTTCTCTCTTGCTTCTGGCCTCCATGATGTGAGAGTAGAGCTCCCCCCCCCCGCTTCCCACTGCCACGTCCTGAGATCCGCAGCCCCCATCCACACATGGACTGAACCCAAAAACTCCAAGAAAACTGAACAAATAAATCTTTAAGTTGTATGGTCAGTCTTTTCGGATTATAGTAGTGAGAATGTTGACCAAGACAGAAATTGGTACCAGAGAAGTGGGGTCACTGCTGTATCTAAGTCTGACCATGTGTTTTGTGAGTCTTTGGAACTGGTTTGAGAGAGGAAGTTGGAAGGGCCAGAATGTGCTCAGGAGATTTCAGAGGACCCTATAGGGAAGTGGAGTAGAGGCCACACATGTTACATGTTACATTCTGGCAAATAACTTATTGGTATTTTGCCTGTGTCCTGAAACTTTGTGTGAAGCCAGATTTAAAGATGATGGACTGATTAAACTGGTGGAGGAAATCTCAAAACAGCAGTCTTCAAACTGCATTATCGCTACTGATGTCCATATTCAGTGAATTGTACACAGAATTTCAGGAGGAGGGAAAAAAAAAGCAAAGACTATAAGTTTGCAGTTTGGCCAGAAAGGCATGTGTAAAACTGGGGCCCAGAGAGATGGTGCTGTGAAAGAAACATGGCAGAAGGAATGTAGAATATTTTGCACAGGAACAAAGAAAGAAATGTGGTCAGGGCAGTTCAAGCCCAAGTATGGAACCATGGAAACAAGGGCCCAGCAGTGGTGGCTATGATTGACAAGGGCCTGGAGACAGCCAGGATTAAAACAGGTCCATAAGCCAGGTGTGGTGGTGCACACCTGTAATCCTAGTACTTGGGAGGTTGAGACAGGAGGATCACAGGTTTGAGGACAGCCTCAGTAAGTAGTGAGACTCTCATCAACCCAGTGAGATCTGTTTCAAAATAAAAATAAAGACTGGGGTTGTAGCTTGGAGGTAGAATGTCCCTGGGTTCCATCCCCAGTAACACACACACACAGGCAGCTGTGATCAAAAAGGGCATGACTACCTTTCCTGCTGGCAGTCAATTTCACCAGACCCATAATGCTGACTTTGCTGGGAAAAGGGAGTCATGGAGTCTTCCCCCTAGATTTCAAAAGAAGGCCCAGGAAGCCAGGCAACATGTGGCAGGGTCAGAATACCTGCAAGCAGGCCCAAATGGGGCAGTTTGTAAAGCTGTGAGTGTGAAGCCAAGGTTGCAAAAAAAAAAAAAAAAACCCAGAGATTTTGAAATGCCAGAAACATGGAACAACTGCGGCACCTACCTGTGCAGCGTGAAGCGCACTGAGTCTTCATTGTGGGAGGCGACCATCACTTCAGTCTTTGGGTTGTGCTTCAGCTCCTCCAGGACATAGTTCAAGCACCTAGGGAGAGTGCCATGTGAGTCTGGCCCCAGGTCTGCCACCTCCCATACCCCTCACTGCTGACCCCACAGAGGAAGGAGGCCTCTGCAGGCCCAGAGTCATGCAGTGAGTTGGCTCCTCTTCAGGATGCCCAAGCACCACAGAGAATGAGGAGAGCAACTGCCCTGCCCTCCTCAGTGCCTTGTGATCAACGACTAAGAGAAACTGAACAACAGCTGGGACTAGACTGTTCAGAGAACTAGCTGGAGTAGGATGTCCCCACATCAAACGTGCTGTCACTGCCAGGGGCCAGGTGGGGGCTTGCCTAAACCTGCAGCTTTGCTCCTGGGCAGGGATCCTACAGTGCACTCCTGGCCCTTTGAGGAAATGAAAGGAGACAGGTGTCTGGAGGCCGGGGATGGGGAGGGCACCCCTGTGCACCAGGGAGATGGTTAATAGTCATCCTTGATGCATGGTGATCATGCACATTCTCTGACCCAGTAAGCCCCTCTTTCTTTTTCTTTTTTTCCTTCCTTCCTTCTTTCCTTTCCTTTCCCTTTCTTTCTTTCTTTCTTTTTTTTTTTGTTGTTTGTTTTGTTTTGTTTTTGGTACTGGGGATTGAACCTAGGGCCCTCCACCTCTGAGCTACACCCCCAGCCTTTTTTATTATTATTATTTTTAATTTTGAAACAGGGTCTCTCTAAGTTGCTGAGGCTGGCCTGGAACCTATAATGCTCATATCTCAGCCTCCCAAGTACTGGGATTACAGATGTTTGCCACCGTACCCAGCCAGCAATTCCATTTCTAGGAATATGCAAAAGCTGTGTCCTCAGACACAGAACCTCAGACAGTATGTGTATACAACAGAGGGGAACAAGATGTTTGGTAAACTTCTGCTATAATAACCAGAAAAGATCACAGAGCCTGGACCTGTAACCTTGGACACCCCATGCTGGCTATAACAGTGCCACTCTGTGCTGACGTAGGAGGATCCAGATGTAACATCAAATTTAAAAAGCAAGGGGCAAAGGACAGTGTACAGTGTAAACACTGATGGGGCAGTTGTGCCTGGCACAGATGTGCACAGCAGGCTCCTCGGATGGGGTGCTTCCAGGAGGGGACATGGAGCTAGCAAGAAGACACTCGGGTTCCCTTAGAATTTGCAACAAGCACACACAACCTGTGAGGAATAAAGCAGCAGCTGGACTGCTTGCTCTGCACAAAAAGATCCCCAAGATAAACAACAAAAATAGCAGGTGCATAACCACTGGCAATCCCACCATGTAAGCTGAAAAGCAAAAGGGTGGAGCTGGAGGTGTGTGGAGGGCCTGCACTCAGGCTCCCTGCACATTTCTCAACTAAGTGTCAACAGGAGTCAGCTGGGGGTATTGAGGCCAGTTTTGTTCAGTAGACTTTTCTATATTTAAAAAAGAAAAACCCTGAATGTTTTTGAAAAAATGACACAAAGCGGAAGAAATATCACTATGCCCTCAAGGATACACACCTCCCACTCCTGCTGAAGGCTTCTGGACTTTTATTTATTTTGGTACTAGGGATTGAACCCAGGGGCATTCTACCTCCAATTCTATCACCCTCAGCCCTTTTTATTTGTTTATTTTATTTTGAAACAGGGTCTCACTAAGTTACTAAGGGTCTCACTCACTAAGTTGCTGAGGCTAACCTCCAACCTGCAATCCTCCTGTCTCAACCTTCCCAGTACTGGGATTACAGGTGTGGGCCACTGCACCTGGCTGAGGCTTCTGGACTTGAATAGGGTCAGCACAATGTTGTGTCTTCCAAGGCCCTCATTCCCTGCACCAGGAAGCACAGAGATGCAGGAGCACTGGCTCACCTGTGGTACATGGCACTGGTGTCCTCGTATGTGGGGTTGATGGGGTCTTCATAGCCGATCTCTACAGCACGGGCACGCTCCTGGGCCATGTAGGCACCACGCACCAGCTTGGCCCCAAAACACCAGCCCTCACGGCGAGCCAGCTCCACGTCCAGGGTCACATTGTCATAGGCATCCTTCAGGGTCAATGCCAAAAGTCATATGGATCCCAACTGATACCAGAACAGGGGCTTCCTGGGGCCCAAGTACCCCCAGATATGTCAGTTTGGGGCACCAGAGCTGGGCAGCAGCTGCCTGAGGAAGGTGCCACACACGGGACCTGGGAGACAGGTGTGAGTAAGGCATGGCCTATCACCTCTGTCTCCAAGGAGGGGAGACAGTATGGCCACCTGCAAGCCTCCTCTGTGTGGCCTGGGGACATCCCAAGTGCCAGGTGTCACCTCAGGCTGAAGGGTTGGGGTTTGGGGTGTGGGTCCTACCCTGAAGCACCTTTGGGCTCCCTGAACAAAATTCTAGGCAACTTTTTCTAGGCAGGAGCCCAAAGCTTTTACCCAATTCTTTAGAGGGTCCCATGCTAAAAACAGAAAGAAATGGTCATCTGTAAAGTCTTCAACATTCGGGATTTAAAGCATATCAGGTGGACTCTTGAAAAGCTTTGTTCCCCATCCCAACACAAACACACACACACAAACACACATATACACACACACATACACACACACATATACACACGTGTCTGGTCCCAAGATCCAGGAGAGGGACTGGCAACAGGACCCAGGAGGCCAGGCTTCCTATTTATGGGAGTCACCCTGGCCTCAGCCTCCCCTGTAGGGCTGTGCATGGCCGCTGGGCAGGGGTCTCTTCCCCAAACAGTGGAGTTAGCTCTGCTTCAGAGGGTCCAATCAACCCCTGGGGATATGGCCCACTCCCTCCTCTGTCTGTCCCACACACCCCCAGCCTCTGCTCAGAGCAGGGCTGGGCAGATACCGCAGGGCTGCACCCCAGAGGCGCTGCAGTCAAGCCCTGAAGGCAGGCAGGTAGGTGGGAGCAGGAGCCCACCTTGAGGTAGCACTGGAACGTGTTGAAGATGAGTGGCTTCTCCACATTGAACTTGCGCTGCATCTCCAGCGTCAGGCGGCTGATGGCTGGCTGGAAGTAGGACTGCTCGGCGTCCATCATCAGCCGCACGCCCACCTCCAGGGCTTTCTGAGAGGGACAGAGGCAGGGGAGAAGTTGTGGCTCAAGAGGGAAAGGTGCCCAGGGTTCCTAAAGCTGCAATCCTCCCCCACATGAGGCTGGTTCACACCTTGGCCAGCATGTCCATTCTCTGCAGCATCCTTGTCATCTGCAGCTCCTCCTCCTCAGTGAACCTTGACAGTAGGGGCTCCAGCTGTCCTGTCTGAGAGTACAGCATCCAGTCAAGCCATAGTGGGACCAGGAGATTACACCTCGAACCCAGATCACACCTCTCAGCAGTGCTAAACTTTTTATGTATGTATGTTTGAATTTATTTATTTATTGGTACTGGGGATTGAACCAGGGGCATTCTACTTCCAAGCTACACCCACAGCCCGATTTTATTTTTGTTTTGAAACAGGGTCTTGTTAGGTTGCAGAGTCTTACTACTTTCTGAGGCTGTCCTCAAACCTACGATCCTCCTGTCTCAGCCTCCCAAGTACTGCGATTACAGGTGTGCACCACCGTGCCTAGCCGAACTCTTCTTAATCCCCATGCAAAGCCGGAGGGCCACCTGGGCCTGCCAGCACCCTGGTGCCTGCCCCCAGGACCAAGAAGGACACCTCACCCTGCCTCTCCACCCACCATGCACATGAAGGTCAACACCTTGCCGTAGGCTGGCCAGGCACAGTGAGTGACACGATGTCCTGGAATCTCCCAGCCAGGCAGCTCACTCTGCTACACTTGGGGCCTGGCAGCACCAGGAAGGAGCTCGGTGCCCATGCCAGCCAGTTCCAGGCCCAGGCCAGGCCTGCACCCCAAGGTGTTCCCTTCTATGGCCTTTCCAGGACCCTCAGAGGGCCCACGGCTATGGGGAGGACTCCCTTCTGCTCCCATAGAAGGGAAAGGAAGTAAACCCTGATCAATCGATGAGAAAGGCTCAGCCAGGAACAGGAAGAGGGCACCAGAGGAAGCAGCCACGGCAGTGAGCAGACAGGACAGCTGTAGGGGATGGAATGACTTGCAGCAGGGACCAAGATGGGCCTCAAGAAGCCAAGCAGGGAGCAGTGGGCTGGTGAGTCGAGGTGATGAGACCCACCCCGAGGCCCACGCTGTACCCGGACCTTCCACCCACTTGCCAGAGTGGCCCCAGGTCCTCCCAGAATGCTGGCAAGAGTGGCCCTCCACTGGCCCCAGAAGCCTGGCTTCACTGGACACAGACACCGCTTCTTCCCTGGCTGCATGCGTGCTTACGTCTCTAATGGCCATGACCTCAGCGCAGAGCTGTACTGAACATGCTGTTTCCCAAGGCTCAGGTCAGTGGCTCAAAGTTCGGGGGCTGGAAGTATCATAGAAGGAGCATCCACAGAACACGTTCCAAGGTACTGCTTCTGTTCCTCCCTCAAATCCCAGAGTGGGTAAGGATTCAAGCAGTCTCAGTCCTCTCCCACTAAATACAGGCCAGCCTCACAGCTTGCTTTTCATTTTGTTTGTTGTTGTTGTTGTTGTTGTTGTTGTTTGCGGTACCGGGGATTGAACCCAGGGGCGTTCTACCTCCGCGCTACACCCCTGGCCCTATTTTTTTATACTTTATTTTGAAACCGGGTCTCACAAAGTTGCGGAGGGCCTCACTAGGTAGACAGAGAGAGAGAGGCAGGGAGGGAGGGAGGGAGGGAGAGAGAGAGAGAGAGCAAGCGAGCTGAGGCTGGCCGCGAACCCAGATCCTCCGGTCTCCACCTCCCAAAGTACTGGGATTACAAGCGTGCGCCACCGCGCCTGGCACAGCTTGCTTTTCTTTATTTATTTTTTTGATACTAGGGATGAAATCCAGGAGCATTCTACCTCTGAGCTACACCCTCAGCCCTTTTTATTTTGAACCAGGGTCTTACTAAGTTGCTGAGGGTCTCGTGAAGTTGCTGGGGCTGGCCATGAACCTGCCATCCTCCTGTCTCAGCCTCCCAAGTATTGTGATTACAGGTTTGCACCACCATGCCTAGCTAATAACTTGCTTTTTAACAAACTGAACTTCATAGAAGTGAGGCCCTATGACTTCTGAAGCTAGGCTGGAGAAGGCAGCACAGCTTCTACCTGGCCCTTGTCTCAGGAGGCACCTGCCCTTGGAACCTGGCCACCATGCTGGGAAGGAGGAAGCCAAGCCGATGGCCAGCATCCGTCCCTGCACACATGGGTGGGGTACCTCCACAATAGTCTGGCCCCACCATCCTCTGAGTACCAATGCATGACAACCCCCAGTAAGCACCACCCAGTGAGCCCTGTCAACCCAGAACCATGAGAGGGGATGAAATGGCAGCTATTTCCAGCCACAGAGATTTGGGGTGACCTGACACACAGGTTAGGTGACTTGGGGAAGACACCCCCCAGCATCCTCTCCTTGTGGCACCTCAAGGCTCCACACTGGCCTCTTTCCCACTGAGCACTCAGTGAGTCCCCATCTGTACTCTCCCCACAGGGCCAGAGAAGATGGTGGTCTCGGTGACACTGTGTCCCAGGGATGGGCACCAGGAGACGCATGTGGCAAGCTTGACTCCCTTTTTAGCCCTGTGTCCTGCGGAGCTGGGGCCCAGTAAGTGGTGAGTGTTACCTGAGCATTGGGGACCACCAGGTGCTTGGAGAGCCGGGTCCTGCTGTCGATGAGACTGCTCCAGTCTAGCAGGTCCACAGTGCTGGGGAAGAAGGCACATGAGCCCCAGAGAAGGTGGCAAGTGGCCACCTCCAAAGAGCATCCCCACACCCAGCCACCACGAAACCCACCACAGTGTTCAGGTTCTCTGTTTGGAAAATGAAACCCCAAATGTGAACATTTCTGCATTGGGCATTAGCTATAAAAGGGCAAAGCATACACGGAGGCCAGGTCGGGCTCAGGGAAGCGCCAAAGGCGGAGGCCAGACAGGGCAGATGTAGCTTCAGAGGGCCCGGGGAAGCTGCAGAAGGCAACCACCTCCCTGACTTGACCGGGCCCCTCAGGACGTTGGTCCCAGCCCGTGGCTCTGAGGATGGGTCACAGGGCTCTAATTCTCACCTGCCAGTATGGGTCCCAGGGAGGGCTGTGTAAGACACCCTCACTCTGGGACCCAGCAATTCTGTAAAAAGTTCTGTGTCCATGCCACCTAGCTCCAGGGATTCCCAGGTCCCCATCATCTCCTGCTTGGTGCATCTTGGGGAGCAGTTTCTTCAGCAAGGTTACCCCTAAGGCCCACCCTTTCAAGGGAGGGACGATCAGGATTTGGAGAAGCTGCTGGAACCAGGACTGCACCAGCGTGGGTAGATGGTCCCCCTAATTCTCCGCCAGGGGTACTTCTCTTACCCGGATACTCCCAGGGTCTCTGGTGTGAACCAGTCCTTGATCTCAGCCCTGGACGCAATGCCCATCTTTGCAATGCTCTCCTTGAGAAGTCAGAAGGTGGAGTCAGCGCTGGCGCCCCATCCACGGATCTGTGGTGCCCCTTGACTTTATTACATCATCATCAACAATAGCTCCAGTTCAGGCTCCACAGATGGGTCTATTCCTACCTGTCTACTGATGCCTGTTCCCATCCGTGCAGCAACCCCACGCTCTGCTACCTGCAGGACCTGCTCCCCAGCCCTCCTGCCACCACTTCCTATCTTTGTTTGGAGGTGGAGTCCATTGAGAGTCCTTCAGATGGCCAGTTCTCTTTTTTTTTTTTTTTTTTTTTTTGCAGTACCAGAGATTGAACCCAGGGGCATTCTACCTCTGGGCTACACCCCCAGCCCTATTTTTAATTCTTTATTTTGAAACAGGGTCTCACTAAGTTGTGGAGGGCCTCACTAAGTAGCTGAGGCTGGCCACGAACCTGGATCCTCCTGTCTCAGCCTCCCAAGTACTGGGATTACAAGTGTGCACCACCACACCCAGCTCTTTATTTTTTTGAAACAGGGTCCCATTAAGTTGTGGAGGGCCTCACTAAGTAGCTGAGGCTTGGCTGCGAACCTGTGATCCTCCTGTCTCAGCCTCCCAAGTACTGGGATTACAGGTGTGAGCCACCATGTCCGGCTCAGGGGCATTCTATTTGAGCTATACCCCAGGTCCTTTTTTATTTTTTATTTTGAAGCAGGGTTGCACTAGGTTGCCAAGGGTCTTGCCAAGTTTGCTGGGGCTGGCCTCCAACCTACGATCCTCCTGTCTCAGCCTCCCAAGTACTGGAATTACAGGCATGCGTCACCATGTCCGGCCAGGTCTTCCTTTTCTTTCCTCCTCCCCAAGTGGCTCCAGGAGCTGCAAAGTGGGCTACACCACAGAACAGCTCCAGGAATCCATCTCTATCCACTGCCCAGTCACCTCCCCTGGCAGGGCTCTTCCCCAGGCCTCCTCATGCCCATCCCCCAACACCCACAGGAAAGCACCTGCAGTGCAGCCACCTCCAGCTTTGTGTCCATGACAGCGCGCCCAGCCTGCCCTTGCTCTGCAGCCATTTGGTGGAAGAACCGCCTCCACTTGGTCAGTACATCTGAGAACTGCAGCTGTGAACACAGGCCCAAGTCACCATCCACAGCACATGCCCAACTCCCCAGACCCTGAACAGCCCCTGGGACCCTGAGGGCAGGGCCTGCAGCCTGCCCCAACCCCGAGGTCACAGCTCGCAGACTCCAAGGTCCAGGCACATGTGCTCTCATGTGACACCCATGGAAGCCCCAGGGCTTGCGACGAAGCCTCTGTACACGGAAGGGTCCAGCACCTACCAGAAACTGGGGTCTCCCCAGGGCAGTAAGCTTAATGGCTGAGAAGCCATCGTCACTGGCTCCACCTGTCAGAAGCCAAAGGAAGAGCGGTGAGGGTCCCTGGAGAGATGGATGACTACATAGGAGAAGGAAGACCAGCAGCTCTGTAGCTAGGTTGCTAACCACAGTGCTACCCAGCCCCCAAACGCCCTGGCACATGGCTGCTCCAGATGCCCTGCCACAGAGGTGGGAAGATGTGACTTGGCAAAGTTCGTATTTGCCACATGGTGCAGGGAGATGGCGGGCAAAGGAACCAGCAAGACCTGAGCCCTCCTGGGCAGCCCTGATGGTTTCCCGCCTCTCCCTGCCTCAGTTTCTTCCCCTGTGCACCACAAGGTACCCACACATGGGTCTCAGGACACAGAAATGCCTAGTGGAGCAGATCTCGGGCTATGCCAGGCACCTAGCTGTGCTTCCAGGTGCCTCCAGGGAGGATGGGCAGGGGGCAAGAGGATGCCCCTCACCAAAATGGAGAACAGCCCATTAGTCAGCTGCTTCCTGAACATGAAACATTCAGAGGCATGGGACCTGCTGCCCCTGAAGGCAGGGCGGCTGGGGACGGCAGGAGACTGTGCTGTAGTCTCGTGTGTTGACATCGGGATACTGGGGATTGGTGACATCATGGGTCAACTCACCTCTCCCCCCATCCCCCACAGGCTGCACTGGGGACGGACTCTCTGTCACAGAGGACGTGGCACCACCTTGCTGAACCTCAGACAGGGATGGGAGTGACTCCACACTAGCATGGACCACCTACCAGTGCTCCACACTGGGCACTGCACCCAGGAAAAGAGCAGGGAATGGGGTGGGGCAGGAGGCACCTCCTACAGATGCAGTAGGACCCCAATGTGACCTGAGCCCAGCCCTCCCCACTTCAACCCCAGCCTTCCTCCTCCACCAGCGTTTCTGCTTGCCCAAGGAAGGGTCTTCCCAGGTATTTGCCGGGAAGGTGTGCAGCCAACCACAAGGGCGCCCACCTGAGGCCTCGATGCAGCGCAACAGGGTCTCCATGTAGCTGTCGCACCTGGCCTCCTTGTCAGAGAAGTAGGTGTGGTCACTGATGATGCCCTCCCGGTGGCCCCCAAAGCCTGCGTGGGCTTGGTATTGTTTCTTGCTCTTACTTGTGCCTGGAAAGGTGGACATGAGGTCTACACACAGCAGCAGCTCTGCGAGGAGCTACAGCTCCTACCCCCACTCCCAGCATGCACAGCAGATGTCCTTGTCCTTGGTGCCCTCAGAACGAGCTCCAGACGGGGCCCCTGTGCTGAGTCCCCTCAGCTCCCCACTGCCACGTGCCCCTCTCCTTACTGTTCCTGCCACATGGAGATAATATCCCCCTGTCTAGGCCTCATTACAGGGCAAACTAGGCCGGAAGGCCAAGCCTCCATCATAGAGGCCTGGACTGTCACCTGCGGAGAGCCAAGGGGACTGAGTCCACCTGGGAGGGCCATGGGAAACAATCTGGGCCTGTCCCCAGCCATGGTGCTCTTGGTGTGTGAGAGCACACAGAGCCAGGCCTGGACACAGGGAGAAGCCTCAGACCTTGTCCCTCACCCTAAAATTTGCTCGGGACCTAAACCCAGATGTCTCCTTGGCCACCAGAGTATGTGGGGGTGGGAGGAGGGCATCTGTTCGTGAACAGCAGCCTCCTTTGTGTGTGTGTGTGGGGGGGTACTGGGGTTGGACCCAGGGATGTTCTACCTCCGAGCTATACCCCCAACCTTTTGTTTATATATCATTATATTATTATTATTATTATTATTAATTATTATTATTATTGCTAGAAACATGGTCTCACTAGGTTGCTGAGAGCTTCACTAAGTTGCTGAGGTTGGCCTCGAACCTGTGCTCCTCCTCTCTCAGGCTCCCAAATACTGGGATTACATGCAAACCTGTGCTCCTCCTCTCTCAGGCTCCCAAATACTGGGATTACATGCATGCACCACGACATCTGGCTTAATAGCAGCCTCTTACTCACCATGGCCATCTCTCTCTGCTGCGGAGGTGCAGGACCTGCAGGAAAATAGGAAGAAACAAAGGTCAGGGTACAAACACACACACACACACACACACACACACACACACACACACACACACACAACCTGGGCTGCAGGTGACAAGGAGGCAGAAGGGGGAGAGGAAGCTGGGGCTGAGCCCTGGACTAGACTATGAACCTGAAAGAGGGCTGGCTCCAAGACACAGCCCAACTCAGGGTTGGCCCAGGCAGGCCCAGCCCAGCCCTGGCTCCAAGACACAGTCCAACTCAGGGTTGGCCCAGGCAGGCCCAGCCCAGCCAGAGGCCTGGGGCGTGACCATTTGGGTGGGGAGAGGCTGCAGCTCTGGGGCCCTGGAGGCTAGAGCCCTCAGACACCTCCAGCTTCACATGGGTGGAGCCCCTCCCTACTGGAGAGGAGTGAGCAAATCTCCCTGCCAAGACTCTCCCAACGTCCCAGAGCACACAGCTTTTCTTAAAAGAAGCTAGCGAGGAAGCCAACGCTTCTTCCCAGGAAGGGTGATGACACAGAGTCAAATCAGGATCCAAATCAATGGAGGCAGGAAGCCATTAACATAGAGTTCCCAAAATCCAGCACAGGGCCCCTTGCTCTGGCCTCTACCTCGGTATCCAGGTCTCCAGGCCCCTCTGGGATCTTCCCCACTGCAGGCGCAGCCATGCCCTCCAGGCCCAGCGCTCCTCTGCATTCTTGCCCCTTAAGCTTATTTTTTTCCCTTTTCTGTGGTACTGGGAATTGAACTCAGGGGCATTCTGCCTGTGAGCCACACCCCCAGCCCATTTATTTTTTTGAAAGAGGATCTCACTAAGTTGCTGAGGGTCTCACTAAATTGCTGAGGCTGGCCTTGAACCTACAATCCTCCTGTCTCAGCCACCACCTCAGTTTAAAGCCATTTTAACTCAGTTTCCACAGCAAGAGCAAGCTCAGCCCCACAGCCAGGACCATCTAGGGCCTCTGGGGCCTGAAGCCCTGCCCACGCCCCGCCACCCCCAGGACAAAGATCAAGCCAGGAAAGCCAAGCCAGAAGACTGCACAGCAAGCTGTACCTCAGGAGGCCTACTGCACGGGCCTCCCACCAACTGCCTTGACCTAGCTGTTCAAGCCCAAGTCCAGGGTCACCACCAGGACTGGAAGACTCCCCTGGGCCCCACCCCTATCCCAGAGCCTTCATCTGGGGACTTTGAGCCAGAACAGCCAGATCAGGACCCAGAAATCATGGTGGGGCCAGACCATTAGGGGCCTGGGCTCCCCAAGTGCCACCATAGCCCATGAGGCCACAGTCTGGGGACAGGAGCCCAGGCAGGCAGCTACTGCTCTGGCTGCCTCATGCCGACAAGATGTAACAGAAGAGACTGAAATGGCATTGTGTGACAGTGTTCTGACTATGACCTCCCTGCCTGGACAGAGAGCTCCTTGGCCCCCTCTTGAGGCTCCTGGCATGGACTCCAACAAGACCAGCCTCAGGCCCAGCCAAGCCTTCAAGTGGAGGCCCAAGTACAATGAGACAAAAGTCATCTCCCAAGGTTATGTCTGTGCTAAGGGGTAGGGCAGCCTGAGCACTGCCCTGGGGGCAGAAAACCTCAAGGCAAGGGACAGCAGCCGTGGGCCTCAGGGGCCAGGGTGACCCCAAAGTGAGAGGGTCTGGTTCTATGACTGTACAACCCACAGTTCAGATAACATGAGGGGTTTTTGTGTTTTGTTTTTTTCCATTTTGGGTCCTGGGGATTGAACCCAGAGATGTTCTACCACTAAGCCCTATATTTATTTATTTATTCATTCATTCATTTATTATTTATTTGTGTTGGGGATTGAACCCAGGGGCATTCTACATCCAAGCTATACCCCCAGCCCTTTTTTGCTTTGAAACTGGGTCTCACTAAGTTGCTGAGAGTCTTGCTAAATTGTTAAGGCTGGCCTCGAACCTGCAATCCTCCTGTCTCAGCCTCCCAGGTACTGGAATTACAGGCATGCACCACCACACCTGGCTAAACATGAGCTTTTACCAGCAAACATGGCTGGTGGGCCTTGCCTGTATCCTTCTTATGGTTAGACTAGGAGCAGGCCTGGGCCAACCTCCTCCCCAACACAACCTCAACAGGAGGTAGCCTCTGTATCTCTCCCCAGAGTACAGTCTATGGGCCTTTGACAACAGGGTCTGCTAGGAAGATAGATATCTTCCCACCCCCAACACACACACACACACACACACACACACACACACACACACACGGACACTGAGGCAGTTCCTCAAACAGGATTCCTGTGGCTGGTCACTGGGCCAGGCACGCCCAGTGAGCCCAGCAGGCCTGAGATGGTGTAAATGCTGAAGCCAGGTACTTGCAAGTCCAGCCTTGCCCAGGGCCACACCGGGGGCAGAGCCTCCAGCAGCAGGGCTGGGCGTGTATCCTTGCCACCTATCACTGGCGTTGGAAAGGAATCACCCGGTCTGGCCAAGGAGGGACCACCACCTATGTCCCAGAGCCCAAGCAGGGCTCCCACAAGACAAGTGACCATCCACAGCAGAGCAGGCACAGCCTTTGCAGGGAGAGGAGCCTGGGTGCCTCAGGGGACTACAGGCAGGGGCAGCCCCCAGGCAAGGGACAGGCCAGCCTACCTCCAAAGGCTCCTCCTGCAGGGCAGGGAGGAAGCCAGGCAGACAGGAAAAGGAGTCTTTCCAGCCCTGGAAAAGGAGTCTTTTCATACCAAAGGCGCCTGAGCTAGAAACTGTCATTGTGAAATCAACAATTCCTCACCCTGTCTGGGCCTGAGGCCACAGAGCGGATTAATTATTCCACTGGAAGCCTCAGTAAAGGCCACAGCCAAATCCCCAAGGGGCAGTGAGGCTCACAGGGGTACTTGGCGTGCCCCGCCTTCAAAACAGCCAATCATCAGGCAGGGGCTGGACTCCCCAGGCCAATCAGCCAGGGGCTGGCATGTTAAAACAAGGCCAAGACATTCCGTTCCATTCCCAGGGCTGGAGGCCTCCAGTGACTGCCTGTCCCCACCCCCTCCCTGCAGCTACCTGGGGAGAAGCAGGGCAAAGGCATAGCTTGACCAGGTCCACTGATCTCTGGATCTCCTGAACAGCCCGCCTTGCACCACCACTCGCCCTGCCGCCAATGTCCCTGTGGACCAAAAGGGCAGCTGCGCCTGCAGGAGTCAGGCCTGCCTCACTTGGACCAGGCCCAACTACAGGCAGGGCTGGGAGCCCAGAGTCCAAACAGGAGCCTGAACTGCAGCGTCACCGGCACCAGCACTTTGCAAAGAGAGGGCTGGTCCTGCGGGACCTCACCTAAGTCGACCACGAGAAGCAGAGAACATCACCACCCTGTCATTCTGTCCAGTTTTCCAAGAGGGCAGGTCAGTGAGATGCATCCCTACACTCACTGCCCAGGGAACGGGGCTGGCAGCAAGTCAGTGACATGGGGAGGAGCCCCAGGCCAGCCTGCCACACTGTTCCTGGCAGCGATTCCCTTCCCACAGATGCCTGTGCAGAGGCCAAGTCTTGGAGGTGCCACACCTTCCAGGAAAAGCCACCTGAAGATTAGGAAACTATTTCAGGCTGGGCGTGGTGGCACACACTTGTAATCCCAGTACTTAAGAGGCTGAGACAGGAGGATTGTAGGTTCAAAGCCAGCCTCAGCTACTCAGGCCCTCCACAACTTAGACCCTTTTGCAAAATAAAGAATAAAAAGTAAGACTGGGGGTGTAGCTCAGAGGTAGAATGCCCCTGGGTTCAATCCCTGGTACCACACAAAAAAATATTTTGGGACCCACTGGGGGCAGCCAAGGGGAGAGCGGAGCACCCACTCATGCAGTCGGGCATCCCTGGGAAGAGAGAACAGGAAGCCAGAGCAGCCTCCTACACCAGGATGGACAAACATTTGTGTAAGGAGCACATATTCTCAGCCTTGGAGGCCACATGTGTGCACAACTCTGCCCCATAGGGCAATATGAATTTCACATGTCACAGAATATGATTCTTGTTTTGATTTTCTTTAACCATTTTAAAAAATTATTTTTTATGTTGAAACAGTCTTGCTAAGTTGCTAAGGGTCTCTCTAAGACCCTGAAGCTGAAGCTGGCTTTGAACCTGCAATCCTCCTGTCTCAGTTTTTCAGCCATTTAAAAATGCACAAACCAGCCAGGCATAATGGCACACACCTGTAATCCCAGTACTTGGGAGGCTAGGACAGGAGGATCGTAGGTCCGAGGCCAGCTTCAACAACTGAGTAAGACCCTCAGCAATTTAGCCAGATCCTGTTTCAAAATTTTAAAAAAGGGCTGGGGGTATAGCACAGAGGTAGAATGCCCCTGAGTTCAATCCCCAGTACCAAATAATAGTAATATTAAATAAGAATGCAAAAATCATCCTTAGCTTGCAAATTATTTAAGAACAGGTGTTGGGCTAGATAGGGCTGAAGGCCATGGTTTGCAGACCCCTGTCCTTAACCCTCTTCTGGGCTTGTGCACATACCAGACTTTCCATGAAAGCTCAGAGCTGTCATCTGCAGGCAGCAAAAACATCAGAACGTCATCAGAAGCCAAGAGGGCTGCTGGTAATGTGGCTGACAGCAACTCTAGTGTTGGCCTCCACCTGCAGCCCAGCCACTGGGCATGGCCCCACCAACCCCAGTGCACTTTGAGATTGCTACCAGACACCATCCAGCTCTGATGGATGGCCAGCCTTACTTCATCTCCTCCTGCTCTGCCTCCTTGGGGCTCAGATCTTCCTCCACGCTATAGTCCAGGATGGAGCCAACGCCAAAGGCCTTGTTGTGCTGGATCAGGGGCCGGATGGACTCCTGGTCCTCGCCAGCCACAAACTGCCCATAGAAGGTCAACTTCATTAGCTTCTCAAACAGCCTCTGCCCCAGAACTCTTCTGGCAATATGGAGCAGCTGAAAGACAAAGAAAGGCAGCTGACCTGGGCCGCCCATCCTCCTCCTCCCCAGCAGAGAAGCCCGGCTTGTCCCTTCCTATATACTTCGCTCCAAGACACAGGGCCTCGACATGGTATCCTCAGGGCCAAACTTGGCTCACAGCATCCGTTTCTGGGTTTTTTGGGTTGTTTGTTTGGTTGTTTTTGTTTGGTTTGTGGTACTGGAGACTGAACCCAATGCCTTGAGTATCCTACTTACCTAGTGCTCTAGCACTGAGCTGCATCCCCAGCCGTGTGTGTGTATGTGTGTGCGTGTGCGTGTGTGTGTGTGTGTGTGCGTGTTACTGGGCATTGAACCCAGGGCTATTCTACCTCTGAACTACACACCCAGCCCTAATTTTTTTTTTTTTTTTTGAAACAGGGTCTCATTAAGTTGCTGAGGCTGGCCTCAAACCTGAGATTCTCCAGTCTCAGCCTCCCAAGTACTGGGATTACAGGCATGCGCCACCACACCTGGCCGCCCATGGATAACTGAACCCCTCTGTTGTAAGGAAACAACCTCTAATCTAAGCAACAGCATTAGATGTTTGACATCAAGTCCATTCACACCCTCCTCCCCAGCTAGACTGTACTTAAGGACATCACCATCTGCCAGAAACACAGACACAGCCTCCCAGAGGCCTCCACCTCTCCAGTTTAGCCTTCCTTCCTCCACTACCCTCCCCATTCCGGGTACCTAGGCTCCAAGGCTGAGCACTGAGTTCCCTAATGGATGAGGGCCAACACCTCTGGAGCACCTGTTTCTGACTTCACGGCAGCTGCCCTCACCTCCCACCCGCTGTGGCCTCCCCTGAGCTGTCAGGGTGGCTCCTCTGTCCTCAGACAATTCTCACCTGAGAGATCAACACTACTTACACAGAGTCTTCCAGACCCTCGGGCCAACAAGTAGACCCCACCAACTGTTCCTGGGGTCACCTAGAAATAACCCTTTTCCCTAACACCTCCAGATTGGCTACGGCAGTGTTCTGCTCTTTACCTCCACAAGGCCCTCACACTTCTTAAAGTTACCATGTTAAAGTTTAAACTAGGGTGACTGGGTGACTTCCTATTTTCCTCAACACTGTTCAGAGTGGCCCATGTCTCTGCGGAATGGTTGGTCACGATTTGTGGAACTTGTGGTCCCAGGCTCTGAGCCTTTCAATGCCACCAGACTTCCATTTAGGCAACATGAAAGATTCTCGATTTTAAATTCTAGGCGATAACTTTGTATTCCTGCAAATGGTCCATATCGTGTGTGTGTGTGTGTGTGTGTGTTGTGTGTGTGTGGGGGGGATTGAACCCAGGGCATTCTACCTCTAAGCTACACCCCCAGCTTTTTTTTTTTTTTTGAAACAAGGTCTCACTAAATTGCTGAGTTTCACTAAGTTGCTAAGGCTGTCCTCAAACCTTCGATCCTTCGATCCTCCTGTCTCAGCCTCCCACTACTGGGATTAAAGGCGGGTGCCACCAGACCCAGATAAATGGTCTATACTTTAAACATTAACTGGTCTTTGTTTTTGGTTGGTAGTAACTGAGCAGTAGGAAAATTCACAAGGTCAGAAGGGAATGCAGGAAACGCCTTCCTTCCTGGCCTCCCCAGCTGCAGGCAATACTTGAGTGGCCTCGCTTTACTTTTCGAAACTCCACATGGCTCCTGGGATTGCAGAGGTCCCCGCGGCCCCCGCCCGCCTACCCGCCAACCTGCCCGCCGGCGCACCTGCTCGTGGCGCGCCAGCAGCACTGGCGAGGCGCACAGCCGCAGCACCAGCATGTTGCGCACCAGCTCCCAGCTCCGCCGGCTGCGGTACGCCTCCCGCGCGTCGCCGAAGTCCACCCGGGGCACCGGCGGCTGCACTGCCTCGGCCGGCTTGCATCCCGGCACGGCCCCGGGGCCCGCGGCGGGGTGCTCACGGGTCGCGGGAGCAGTGGACAGCGGGGCGAAGCGGGACGCGCAGGAGCGCAG
>PVJS01029045.1:0-25068 GCA_004027185.1 Glis glis
AGAGAGAGAGAGAGAGAGAGAGCGAGAGCTGAGGCTGGCCGCGAACCCAGATCCTCCGGTCTCCGCCTCCCAAAGTACTGGGATTACAAGCATGCGCCACCACACCCGGCGGCCCTATTTTTTATACTTTATTTTGAAACCGGGTCTCACGAAGTTGCGGAGGGCCTCACTAAGTAGCTGAGGCTGGCCGTGAACCCGGATCCTCCGGTCTCAGCCTCCCAAGTACTGGGATTACAAGCGTGCGCCACCATGCCCAGCAATTTTGTCATATTTTTAAAGATAGAGTTTTTTGGTTATTTGGTTTATTTTATCTCTCTAGTGTGCCTATTTTCTATTTCCTTTTTCCTGGGCTTTTTTTTTCTTTTTTTTTAGTCTGTTTTTTCTTTCCAGGCTAGGATTGTACCAGGAAATGCCTTGTTTCAAACAAGTGCTTGTTCAACTCTTGCTCCTATAACCACCTAGATGATTATGAAAAGCACCTATGTTCCTACTGCGTCAACTGTCCCACGAGCCACGGCTGCCCCTCCCCGCCCCCAGGTGACTTCATGGGCCCTGTTACAGCAGGGGTAACTCTTTACCGGGGCCACTTGTGGGTGAGCCATCTGCCTGAGGATGCCAGCTCAGACAAGACCTACAGAGGCCACAGTGCCAGAGGCTGGGGCGCAGCCGAGGCCTACCATCAGACAGGAAAGCGATGTCTTTCTTTCCCCTCCCTCTTGTTTTATTTATTTCCTTTTATGACTATCTCCCTTCCCACACCCACAGGTGACCATTTGCTTATGTCTATCTCTGTGTTCTCGCAGAGTGAGTGTTTTGCATTAGTACCCGGCATGCTACGCCGCTTTGCCCACCTTGCTCTGTTTCTTGGTCTTCACCAGCGCTGTGCTTCAAGATGCATCATGCTGCCTGCTTCTGGGGTGTCTCTTCAGACCCTGGGACTGCTGTGGGAACCCAGGCTCACACTCACCTGCACCCAGCTGCTCTCCAGGGAAGGACACCCAGCCCCACCTCCTCTCCACCACATACAGCTCCACAGTGAGCATCTTGAACTTGCCCCTGGGGACTTGCATGAGAACCTGGAGAGCCACACCCAGGAGAGGGGCTGCCAGAGGCTCCTGGTCAGCTGCAGGGGCAGGGGCGAGAGTTCCGCATCCCACACCCACCGCTGACTGACCTGACCCAGCTTTCCAGCTCCTGCCAGTCTAAGAGGAAGAAAGGGTTGGAGCTCAAGACTGTGGCTTCTTACCAAACTTTCCTGAACCATGCTTGCTAGGGGAACAGCAAGGAAGGCATGTGCTCATTAATAAAAGTCTCACTGCCTCAAGTCATCACAGGCTGCTGGAGTGCAGACATCACACCCTGGTCCCCAAACAGCCATCGACCCCAAGTGCTACCACTGGCTGGGGCTCCTCCCAAGGCCGACTGCTCAGGGGTGAGCAAGGTCAGATTGCTCTAAAGATGTAGTTAATTAAATTGATCTCATAAAAATAATTTTTAAAAATTTGAATAAAAGAATGCTACAATCAAGTACTGACCATTAAGAACAACATTTTTTAACCCTAAGGAAGTGTATGGTGCTTATGAAAGCCACCCAGTATAGTGTGACACACAGTGTCATACACTGTGAGGGTGGTACACACTACACAAGATTGCTGGGGGTGGGGGGTTCATCTTCCAGGCTCCATTCAGCCAAGACCCACACACAGTCCATCCCAATGACAGCACTGTCACCCCTGCAGCACTGGGGGGCTGGCGAGGACCACGGGCCTCTAGCCTTCTGCAGAGACCACTCCACCTTCCTCTTGGGGGCAGCCATGACACACTTTTCCCTCCCATCCCTGGCCCTGTGAAGAATGACACTTGTGTCCCTTCCTCCAAGCTCCTCCGTGTCCCCAGGTCTCACCTGACACACCAGGTTCAGAACAGGATGTGAGCATGGTGGGGTATGGCGAGGCCTCATCCTCGTGGACTTTCAGAAAAACCTCCACCTCCAGCCAGGCGTGGTGGCGCACGCTTGTAATCCCAGTACTTTGGGAGGCAGAGACCGGAGGATCCAGGTTCGTGGCCAGCCTCGGCTCTCTCTCTCTCTCTCTCTCTCTCTCTCTCTTTACCTAGTGAGGCCCTCCGCAACTTCGTGAGACCCAGTTTCAAAATAAAGTATAAAAAAATAGGGCTGGGGGGTGTAGCACGGAGGTAGAACGCCCCTGCGTTCAATCCCCGGTACCGCAAAAAAAAAAAAGAAAAAGAAAAACCTCCACCTCCTGGGAGCACAGGGCTGCACTGCTGGTCCCAGCACTCGAGTCACTCCACGCAGTGCTCAAGGCAGGGGCTGGGTCTTCCCTGTGCCCCATCCCCACTGTGCAGGTGCAGGACAGAACTCCATGCTGACTTAACATAAAGCACCTTTAGATTCTTTTTCTACCACATTCCCTGTTCTCAACTGTCCTTTAAAAAAAAACAAATCAAGAGATGCTAATAGGTCACACAGCCCCAGGGATGCCTGCTCCCCGTCCCATGCCACTGTGCACACACGAGTGCATGTGCATGCGCGCGCACGTACAACCTTATCCCAGACTTGTCTGGCCTCTTCTCTGAGGGGCTACTTAGCATTTAGTGACCCTTAGCATTATGTCAGCCCTGGCTTCCTGCAGACAGAGGCCACACCTCCTAACTTTTCCATTTTTTCTTCCCATCAACCTGAGCATGGCCTTTCAGCTCAAGTGGCTGCTCCTAGGACCTCGCAGTGCCGGGTGATGTCACAGTGGGAGGCTCTCAAGTCCCACAACACAGCCTATGCCATGCGGGGCCCTGCCTGAGACCACCCGCGAGTCCCCAAGCGCGTCACTGTCCTCAGCTGCTTTTCCAGGGCCTGAGCGCTGCCCGGCTGCCAACACCCAGCAACGCTGGACAGACAGGTGGGAGGGGAAGAAGAGAGGTGGATGTGGCAGGGCACGGGCACCTCTGATTACCCCAAGAACAGGGAAGCCTCAGGCATCAGCCAACCCAGCCACCCGCAGCAGAGGAGGGATGTGCTCTCCAACTCATGAATAAAGGAAAACATGGAGGGGAAGAGGCAGGACCCCAGCACCATTCAGCTATCTGCATACACAACACTTTACAGAAATTGACCTTTATTTGTTGTACTAAAGTCTGTTTAACTTTTGATACAAAGTAACATTTTAGTACAGAACATCCCAGTCGGTCAGATCTGCACCTGCCTGCATGCTGCCCATCACAGCCCACTCTGCCTGCAGCTGACAAACAGCCCCGCCTGGAGGCTGTGCGGGCAAGACCTCCAGAATGCTCTAGTGTTTCTCTCAGTTGTCTGAGCTAGAAAACTTGTACCTAGAAAACAAAGCACAGCATTGAGGACTGAAACTTGTCTCTTTTTTTGAACAACTGTGCAAGAAAATATATCCCTTTTTTTTAAAAATGTCAGTAATGGCTAAACTACAATTTAGTGTCTAGAATTACAAAGAATAAAATGAAATCAAAGACTTCTCGCTAGTAAAATGAAATGTTAGGAACAGTATTAAAATATAGGTCCTACTCCAATGACACTTACACGGAGCCCAATACAGTACCTATTAACAGGACACACAGTTTAAGGAGGAACCACATTAAATCTTCAGCCAGACATCTGGTATCAGAAGTGCAAAAGAAAAAAAAAAAACAGCAATCCAACGAAGACAGAAGATATCCTCATGGAGTCCGGTTCATGCCGTGAGCACTGTAGCCAAGATTAACAAGATCCTGGGTTTTCTTTTTAGATTTTCAATGGTGACAACACTAAGCATTACGCTTCCCTTAAAAACTCTCATTTAAAGTCTGAGATAACAAAAAGAGCTGATGTACCAGTTGCGCTCTATAGAGCTTAAAGATTACCCTGCAAGCTGAGCCGATGTCGGTCATCTGCCCTCTCTTAACACCCTGCCCAGGACCCAGCTGTGTCACTGAGAAACCACGAAGCCCTGATGGACCAGACACAACGCTTAAATAATAAATGCAGCTGGAAAAGAAACGGGAGGCAGGCGGGAAAGGCAGAGAGGCGAGTTTGTAAGGACGCCGAAGTCACTTTCCCCGGCGTGGGAGGGCAACACTGAGCCAGAAAACTGCCCCACCAAGGCACTGGGTCTGCCACCACCAGCAGTCTGAGCACCTGTGGTCATGATGTCCTTCCAGGAAAGGTGCCACCAAGGAGCAAGAAGTCTGTCAAAGCTCTATTCCCACTGACAAGAACCTCCGGAGGCAAAGCAGCCCCCCCCCACGAGGTTCCAGGGTCATTTTGCTGAAGACAGGAATAAAACCAACACCAAAGCAACGGGAGAGGGGGTGACAGAGGGGGCAGGGACTGGGCACCGACACATGGAGCCGTTCAAGTAAACATAAACAACCAATACTTAGAAAAGGCTTGTAAACTTGTGATCTGAAAGGGTCTCTGTGCAGCATCTCTGATTGGCTGGCTATGGAAAGGTGGGTGTTGTACCCCTCTATCAAGTCTCGTATTTTCTGCTTTGTCTTTAAGCGCACGTGAGAGGAGCAGTCTGCCGGCCTGGGCCCCGATCCTTGCGGCCACTGCCCTCTGTTGACAGAGGAGGTGCTTCCGGAGTCCTGGTTCTGGATCCTTCCCTGAATGTCCATATACAGACAGACTTGTGTTTTCAGTCACTGGGAGGGCGAGCCAGGTCTCCCCACCAGTGGGCCAGGCGAGTCTCTTTCTGGTGCTTCTCCTAGACCGGGCAGGCGGGGATCCACAGGGCTTTACTCTGTTCTTGATTGACCGTTGCCAAGATCTGAGTGCAAATGCTCGACAGGGCTCCTCCCTGGACGACCCCTGCAGAAGAGTGCAGGAAACACGCACAGGCTGTTCAGCTCCCACAAAGACCCCCGCTTGGGGGCAAATCAACACAGCCTGCACTCTACCATTTGCCTGTCTGCTTTGTGCTGCTCGGCACCCTGTCCCATCCCCATCCTTCTCTCCTCCATCCTCAGGAAACTGGGCAAGAAAGGGCAAAGGAAACTGGCCCTGGGCAGTTGACCGCTCACGTATAAATTGCCCACCCCCACTGTAGGGACAACATGGCTGGGGCTGGCCTAGTCCAGTGCGAGGGGAGTCGCTGCACATCAGAAAGCAGTCGGGGTGCATTTTGACGGTCCCTTTGACAGGAGGACTCTACGGGAGACCAGGGGGAGTCTAAGGAGTGAGGAGAGAGAACTGGAGGGGAGGGAGGCTAGAGCAGGGGCTGCAGGCTCTTGGACCAGGGCGACTCCGAGGCGCTGCCTCCCCTGCTGCAACAGGGGTGTTCAGAAAGTGACGGCGAGCATTTAGAAACTGCTCTGGGAATGGGAGAGTGCAACTTTATGTCTACTGAATCTACTAAAAAATCAGGGCTTACCTTTTGTAAGATTTATTTGTCTAGGAATTGTCAAATTATATGGCTGTGGTGAGGTGGAGATTCAAACACGAGTGTGCATAGCACATGTGCACACTCAAACAGGACCAAGCTGGGCCCTGGAGACCACCTGTCCACCAGCAGCACTGAGCCAGGTCACAACACTATGCGATGCAATTAAAACCCCATCTGTCCCTGCTTCTGTGACCACAATGCCAGCCCCCTACAGATGACTGTGCCCAAGAGGTTGAAAGCCAGAAGGTGAAACAGCAGCAGAGAAGTTGGAGCCCCACTTCAGGGGTTCTGGATTATTTTGCAGACCAGAGATGGCAAGGGTGCAGTTTTTCTTCACCAACTCCCAAGGCAAGACTGGCCTGCTCTGGCGGCCACCTGCATTGCTGGCCCACTGGGGGCTTCTCGGGTTCCCGCCCTGCCTGGTGACACTGAAGCTCTGCTGGTGGTGTTTGTGCTGGGAGACACCTGCCACCTCACAGGCAAAAATCGGGGTGGACCAGGCCAGACAATGACCTGAGATTGGTTGTTGAGCTTCCTGTTCAACCTGCAGAGAGCCCGAGACTGCCTGTGACTTCAGTCCCAACATCTCACTGTGACACAGGGCGTGCACCATCCCCCATCCAGGAAGGGCAGGTGGCTACCTGTTCTAGACAGGCCAGGCCCGAGTGCCTACCTGTGAAGTACCTGCTGTACTCCTGTTCAATCTTCTGAGCCGTCTCGAACTGCTCTTTGGAATGCCTTTGCGTCACCTTGTCTCTCAGGTAGATGGGGTCTCTCTGCTCCCTGTTGGGACAGCAGTGGAACTAGGCTGAGCCTCAAGCCTCCCCGGGCCCTCCTCTTCATCCAGGATGGCCAGGGCCTCCATCAAGGCAGGGGCAGGCTGTGGCAAGAGGCCCCAGGTGCTCCACCAGAAAGCAATAGCCTCCAGGCTCTACAGGGAGCCAGAGCACAATGAGAGGAAGTGGGGTGGAGGCCGGGAGGAGAGCTAGGCAAACGGTCAGCCGTGCCCAGGAACCGTGGCCGTACCCAAACAGGGAGAGGGGTGCGGGAAGGGGTGCTGTGCTTGGTTAACGCTGCCTCTGAACACGGGCTGGGGGAGGGCTGTTGTCCCACGCATGCTGCCTGTCTCAAGGCCGACAGGACTGTCAGTCTCATCCTTTGCCCCTCACCCCCACCCTGCTGCAGCCCACCCGGCAAGGCCCCAGGGGAGCCGCAGGGGCCGGGCACCTACTTGATGTGCTTGGCACTCTTGTAGTGGATGAAGATGACGATGGGGTAGATGTGCATGTGGTGCAGCCGCTCGATGGCGTGGGGGGCAACATCCAGGAGGCAGTGCCGGTTCTGGGGGGCGGGGGCAGAGTGAGTACTGGAGGGCAGGGGAGGGGCACAGCCCTCTGAGGACACCCCCGGTGCTTTCCTTCTGGCACCGGGGACCTGCCCTCGCCTCACTTAGCTTTACCCTCCTCCTTAAGCAAATGCGCAAACAAGGCAGCAGAACCAGTCTTTTTTTTTTTTTTTTTTTTTTTTGGCGGTACCGGGGATTGAACCCAGGGGCGTTCTACCTCTGAGCTACACCCCCGGCCCTATTTTTTATCCTTTCTTTTGAAACTGGGCCTCACGAAGTTGCGGAGGGCCTCACTAAGTAGCTGAGGCTGGCTGCGAACCTGGATCCTCCAGTCTCCACCTCCCAAGTACTGGGATTACAAGCATGCGCCACCACGCCCGGCTAGAACCAGTCTTTCAGAAAGGCCTCATCCAGGGACATCTCCCGCCATGGTCAGTGCTGATGGCTATGGAGCCTGGATCAGGGCCAGGTAGGGTCTGCCCAGCCCAACTCCAAATTTCCTGTCCTGCCATGCCTCGACACAGGAGCTTTCTTAGAGCCCTGTCCCATGGATAGGTCCTCACCGACCTTATTCTACCAGACTGTGTGAAGGACTCTGGGGCCTGTGGCAGGAATGTGCGCCTTAGCCTGGCTGTGACTGAAATACATCTCAGGGATCCCTTAAGCTCGCATTGCAGCTCTCGACTGAGTACAGTGCACTCACGGCTGTGAGGAGATGGCGCCCTGCCTGTGGTTAGAAGGAAACCTAAGCTCACGTCCTCAGACACCTGCGAGGCTCTTCGCCATCGCGCCCTGCAGCTGCTCTCAGTCCTGTGCTGCCCGGCGAACAGATCCCAGGGATCAAAAGCATCAAGACCCATTCTCAGTCCTTGTGGGGGCAAGGACCTGATGGGAGGTGGCCCCCGTCCCCAGAAACTATGCCCATGAGTTTGGCATGTGCATCCAGGGACCCTGTCCTGGGATGCCCCACAAAAGGCCTTCCCCCAGAGTTCAAAGCTCTCCTCCGCTACGCACAGGGCAGAGGTGACAGGTACACAGGGAGGTGACCCCTTCACCAGGCTAAAGGATTAGCTTGCTAGCTACATAACGGGAACACACAGCAGCATGTGTGTGTGTGGGGGGGTGTCACTCCAACAGGCGCCTAGCCCTCGGGCTAAAGCCACGGTACCTTTTCTGTGATCTCCTTTATGGAAGCCACCGTGGTCACATCAAAATGGCCACTCCTCCGCTTGTAGTCGACAAACAGGCAGTCTTTGACGCCCCGCTCGATGGCCTGCTGGGAGGCCTTCATCACCTCTGCAAGGCACAGACACAGAAGTCAGGGCGCTCGGCACCTGCAGAGCCCTGATGGAACAGGGAGGGACACTGCATGGCGACGGTCAGGGGCTCTACTACTGTCCTCTCTCCTGGAGGCCACAGGAGGATCTGACTGGAGTCAGCAGGGCTCCGGCACACTGAACATGGCTGGGGAGACAGGTGGACAGGGACAGACATCCCAGCAGGCACAGAGGGTGCCCCTTACCCAGAGGGCATCTGCAGAACTTGCCGGGCGCCTCGTTCACCAGCATCTCCTTCACCACATCCAGCAGAGGCCCCAGAATCAGGACAGGCCTGAGAGAAGTGCAGTCGACCCTCTGGACCCGCTGATAGGCCAGGCTCGCTGAATCTAAGGGAGAACACAGGGGTGTCACAGGCCCAGCCTGGGGCAGCGGGCAGGAGGGGCTGGACATCCCTTCCTCCTGATGTCACTCAGTACAAATCCTGCAGCAGGGAGGGTGACCAGCTTGCCAGGTTTGCCTGGGATTCCCCAGCCTCAGCATCCAAAGCCCCACATCCACGCAGGCCCGGGAAGTCACTCGTGGAGGCCAGCCCGAGAACGTCCCTGCATCTCAGCACTCCTGCTCCAATTCTTCCTTAGGTATCCTACGTCTGCTGCCCCTGCCCCATCTCCTTTCTTCTTTGCTTGCTAGGCATGAGCAAGCCTCCACGGTTTCAAGATCACAATCTCCCCTACTGGCAGGTGTGACTGTTGACCCAGCTGTGCCCAGGGGGTGACAGAAGAGAGTCTCCCTTGGCCTCTGTCCAGGGACCAGTGCGTGGGTACTGTGAGCTACCTCTGACCATGCAGATGGGGACAATCCTTAGGAAAGACAGAGCCATGAGACAGAAGGGACCTGGGTCCTGAGATGGTCCCCAGAGCAGAGCTGCGTCCCCAGGGACCACCCATCAGTATAGACTCATCCATGGCAGAGAAATGAGCTTCCTGTAAGGCTTGAGCCATGCTATTTGGTCTCAGTTAAAGCAGTCAAACTGATATCCTTCCCTCCCACCAAATGTACACAAAGCCCATGAAGGAAGAGACAGTCTAAAAACCAGCAAGCAAATGTCTTCTTGGCACCTCCCTGGTACAGATCCCTGCACTGGCACCTCAGACACAAAAAGAGGGTGTGAAGCACAGCTTCCGCCGTTCAAAAGCCACGAGCTAACAGGGGCCAAGAGGGAAGCACCAGACGCCCCGGCAAGAGCTGCCTGACAACTCCGGGCGGTGGGGCGAGGGCCAGGGAGCATGTGATGAGGCAGTGCTGAGGCCGGGTGAGAGGACACAGGGACCAGGCCCAGGAAGGGGCTGGGACAGGCAGGAAGAGCCCAGGTGTGGACACATGGAGAGGTGGGCAGGAGTAAGGGGGGACCTATGCAGCTCTGCAGAGCCACCTGTGCCTGGGAGTCAGGGGAGCAGGGCCCAGGAGGCACCCCCACTGTAACAGGTGCAGTAACTTTCTGGATTGAACCTGGGAGGAGGTAAACAAGGCTCTCTCCTCTCTCTCACTGCACCCCTGCACAGGGTGTTTTAAGATGATGATTATCCACGTGCACCTGCCCGGCTTTCTATGTGGCACTTCCCCACCTGTCAACCGGCTGATCTGCTGTTTAAAAGGCAGGGGGAGAATGTGGGACCCCCATGCACTTCTACTTGTAAAAATTAGACCCTTGCCAGGTGTGGTGGCACACACCTATAATCCCAGTACTTTGGGAGGCCGAGACAGGAGGATTGCAGGTTCAAGGTTAGCCTCAGCAATGTAGCAAGACTCTCAGCAACCTAGCGAGATCCTGTTTCAAAACAAAAACTAAAAAATAGCTGGGGAAGTAGAATGCCCCTGGGTTCAATCTCTAGTACAAAAAAAAAAAAAATTACACCCTCACTGATAAAACCAATATCCTCTTGATAACCCTTCCTGAGCCCTGTCCCACTACTGTCAGCTGGAAGTAGATCCTTCTATGCCTATGTCATTCTTGTAAGAAGATTTTTATATGATCAGAAAAAAACTAGAAAATACATTGTGTATGTTCAACAAAAATGACATGACACAAAATATTTTGTAACTCCCTCTCTCCCTCGGGGTGTTTCTGGAGTGTGTGCCGAGTCATGGGGACCTCTTCTCTACCTTTTGAACAGCCGTGCAGTGTATACTGCAGACCCACGCAGATGGCCACTGCCAGAGCAGTGTTTGGAAATCTCTAGGTGAGTCCAAAATGGAGTCTAGGGTGGCCAAGTAAGCCAGGACCCAAAAAGCCGTCATTATAGAGGGAAAGGCAGGGGCAAAGGACTGAGTCTGATAGCAGAGGTTTCCCCTAAAGCTATTGGCCAAATTCTTAAGCTGTGAAGACCAAGAGGCTGTGCCTCTAAGAAAGTCACTAAAATACAGCAGAGTGCCCTATGGTCTCATGGAATTAAGGCAAATACTGGGAGTAGAGGCAGCCTAGGGGAGAGGGACCCTGTGCAACTGCCCAGGCTCTCAGCTGGGCCCCAAGGGCCCCCAGGACAAGGGTGAACCGCAACTGCAAAGAGCTGCAGCCTCTGCCTGGACCCTGCGCCCGGCTCCAGTGCAGGAGAGGGCAGACTCTCTCTGAGGACGGGAAGGTCATTCAGAGCCTGGACACTTCTAGTCGTAACTACTGACATTTCAATCACCAATTTCCTGACATTTCTTTTTTTTCTTTTTTTTTTTTTGCGGTACTGGGGATTGAACCCAGGGGCATTCTACCTCCGAGCTACACCCCCAGCCCTATTTTTTATTCTTTATTTTGAAACAAGATCTCACTAAGTTGTGCAGGGCCTCACTAAGCAGCTGAGGCTGGTGGTGAACCTGTGATCCTCCTGTCTCAGTCTCCCAAGTACTGGGATTACAAGCGTGCGTCACCATACCCGGCATTTCCTAACATTTCAATCAACAATTTCCAGACATTCCAAGAAGGGGGAACAAAAAATTTTTAAAAAGATAATAGACAGAGATTCAATGATGATAGGACATGACAGTTACCAGATAGTTATTATGAACACAATTAATCTATTTAAGAAAGCAGGAAGCAAGATGGAAAATCTCAGCAAGGGAATTAAATTCTTTCAAAAAGGAACCAAATGGAAACTCTAGAACTACCTAAGCCAGTTTCTAAAATTAAAAACACACTGGATACAACAGAAGAGTGGAATAATGAGCAGGAAAAAGGACAGCAGAAAATATCCAGGCTGGCTGAAACACGAAGAGCGAAGAAAGGAGACGGAAAGCACAGGGGAAAAGAGTAGAAGACAAGACACATGCGACCTGGGCAAAGAACTGAGCTGCAGGAGGTGAGAAGGGCACAGAGGCAGTGTGAAGAAGCGACGGCCAGGAATTCTCTAAGACATCAAACTCCTCACACAATTCCCCCTTTTGAAAATGTCCATGTACTTTGCTGTACACATCTCATACTTTTATTGCCCCCTTTTTGGTACTGGGGATTGAATCCAGGGGCATTCTACCTCTGAGCTAAACCCCAACCCCTATTTTATTTTATTTATTTTGAAACAGGGTCTAGTTGCTGAGGGTCTCACTAAGTTGCTGAGGTGAACCTGCGATCCTCCTGTGTCAGCCTCCCAAGTACTGGGATTACAGGCATGTGCCACCACGCCCAGCCATTGATAATATTTGTGTGTGTGTGTGTGTGTGTGTGTGTGTGTGTTCCTGGGGATTGAACCCAGGGGCATTCTACCTCTGAGCCACACCTCCAGCCCTATTTTCTTTTTTAGTTTGAAACAGGGTCTCACTAAGTTGCTGAGACTGGCTTTGAACCTGCAATCCTTCTGTCTCAGCCTCCCAAGTACTGGGATTACAGGCATGTGCCACCACACGCAGCTCACTGATGATATTTTTAAAAAGACAGAGGAGGGAGGAAGGGGAATGGAGGGGGTTGTATGGAGGAAAATACACACACTGATGTGGGCATGTAAGTTTGTATCCCTTTGAATCTCATTATAATGTATAATTACATTGCACCAATAAAAATATAAAAAAAGATAGATTGCCACAGTCTATTTTAAAAAACCACACATGTTGCTTTTATGAGACATGTAAGCATAAAACTACAGAAAAGTTTAAAGTAAAAAGAAGAAAAAGATGAACCATGTGAACACTAACCAAAAGAGAAGTGTGAAAAAAAAAAATCACACAAAATCAACTTTCAGGCCAGAAACATTACTTGAGATCAGGAAGTCCACTCCATAAGGATGAAAGGGTCAACCTGCCAGGAAAATATAACAATCCAAGCAGCATATGTACCTAAGACAACTTCAAAATGAACAGTGTCAAAAGAACTGAACGGAAGGGTAGCCAAATCGGGCATTTTTTTTAAGATACAAACGCATCCATTGGACATGTACCACCATACACAGAGACTGTGTCTGCAAAGAAAGGAGCCGGGGGAATCTGAGAGCAGAGACCAAAAGAATACGGAGGAAAAACTAGAAAATAAGAGAGCAACCTTGCCCTGATTGACAGGCCAGCAAACTTTTCCTGTAAAGGGCAAGATAATAAATATTTTAGGGTTTGAAAATGCAAAGGCAAAACGGAGCCACTGCTGTCACCAAAAGGCTAAAGGGTCATTTTTACATCTTGCATTTAAAAATGTAAAACCCCATGCTTAGCTCGCAGGCTGTGCAAAAGCAGCAGACCAGACGTGGTCTGTGGGTGTGGGCTGCCTGCCCTGTCCCACCTAACTGACAGTGGACCAATAACTCAGTGTGATCCACTCCACCACTAGGCCTACAGTCTTAATTTTAAAGAAGGAAGGAGGAGAGGATGGGAGAAGGGAGGAAGCCAGCAGTCACACCCTCTGCTGCTTGCCAGCCCCACATCTGCCCACCTAGGAGGGCACAGTTCTAGGATAGTGGATGTACACAGGGTCCTGGGAGCTCCACTCTCGCCTTGGCTCAGCATCCAGCCTAAGAGGACCTTGTAAGAACCACTGATGAGCACAGGAAGGCCACAGGTCTGCAGACACTGGTAGCTTTTGGTCACTCCCAGCACAAACAAGAAGCACTGCATTGAGCAGAGAGAGCTTTGCACCTGCCCAATGCCTGCCCCACCTTTCTTCCTTACTACCAGGACGGTGTTGAGGCTGGCAGTACTCCCGGCTAAAGCATGCCTTCAGGCCTCCCCTGCAGATGTAAGGGGCCAAGGAGGCACAAGGGGAAGTCGGAGTAGGGCCTCCAGCTAAGCTGTTAAAAGAGGCACACTCTTTGCCTTGCTCCTTCCTCCTTCCTGTAACATCTAGATGTGATGGCTGGAGCTGCTGTGACAGATGGTGGCCATGAGACCTGAAGAAGCAAGCCACACCCTATGGCTAGGAGCCTCTGCACCACCCTACTCGGCCAGGTGCCCACCTCTGGACTAGTGCACAAAAGCCAAGGAAACCTCTGTCCGCCTTAAGTCCCTGTTGTGAAGCTTCGGCAAACCTCAGCGGAGCCCACAGGGAACGCGCTCAGTGACTTGCCTTCAAAGAGCGGAATGGAGTCGTTGGCAAAGGTGTCCAAGGCGAGGAGGTCTTTCCCGTCTTTGGAGCCGCTGCGCTTGTGTTTATGCTTCCTGCGGAAGAAGGAGCGGCGCGCGGCCGCCGACAGTGTCTTTGCGGCGCTACTCTCGTCTTTGACCTCGGACATGCTGAGCCTCCGGGAGAATTCTTGGTCCATCCTGCAGTCACACAGAATGACAATGCTGGGGAGGGCACCCTCCTGGAGAGGGAAACCAGGAGGTCTCCGGGCTACTGCCCCCCCAGACCCCGTGGTACCACCCAGCAAGTCGACACACACGAGTGCAGGGCAAGCTCTGAGAGCAGGTGAATTTCTACTAAGATATCTTCAGCTCAGTGTCAAAAGCAGCTGCTAGGGCAGGCTTCACTTGGTGACATTACAAATTACGCATCCTGCCACAGAAGCCAGAGAAGCGGGGTTACGCCAGATCCCGAAGCTACATGATTCCATTCGCACGCAAGTCCACAACAGGGAAATACAGATTCCAGATGTTGAGTAGTGGCAGCATAGGGCTTGGGGCCAGGTGGGAGTAAGGAGGACAAAGGGACAGGGCGGGGATATGGTTGGAGTGTGTCCCCATAGCTCCGCGTGTTGGAAGCTTAGTCCCAATGTGGCCATGTTGAGGTGGAGGACCCTTTAAGAGGTGGGGCCAAGTGAAAGATAGTTTGGTCACTAGGGGCTCCACCTTTGGGAAGGATTAAGGTAGCTCTTAGGGAGCCCAGTTAGTCCCTGCAAGAGTGCGTTGTTATAGAAAGAGCAAGTCTGGTCCCCGAGCCCCCTGCCTCCTGTCTTTACATGTGACCTCTCCCTCTGTACAAGGCTGCTCCTTCCTATTTCCCCACCACACTGTGGCAAGGAGACCCTCACCAGAGGCTAAACAGATGGGGCCTCATGATCTTGTACTTTCGCCCTCCAGAACTGGGAGCTAAATAGACCTCTTTTCTTTGTGAATTACCCAGCCTCGGGTATTTTGTTACAGCACCAGGAAACAGACTAACATAGGGTAATGGTTAATGGGTAGGGGGTTTCTTTTTGAGGTGATGAAAGTGTGTGTGTGTGTGTGTGTGTGTGTGTGTGTGTGTGTGTGTGTATACTGAACCCAGGGGTGCTCTACCACTGAGATATCTCCCCAGCCCTTTTTATTTTTCATTTTGAGACAGGGTCTTGATAAGCTGTTCAGGTTGGCCTCGAACTTATGATCCTCTTATCTCAGCCACCCAAGTAACAGGATTATAGGCATGCACATGAAAACGTTTGAAAATAAACTGTGGAGATAATTGTGAATATCTATAATATTAAATATACTAAAGACCACTAAGTTGTACACTTTGCGGGGTTGTATGGTATGTGAATTACAGCTCCATGAATCTGTCTGAAAAACGAGGTGACTTCTCCTGACTGGCCCTGGGCTCCTGTACCAGACTTAGCTAGGAGCAGTTTTTGGGACAAGCAATGTTAGCAATAGGTATAACCCAGAAGCTGACATGAGCCCTAGAATCAGCACTCCAGCAGCCCGGCTCAGCCTCTCCCAGTGGGACTGCTCCAAGCTGGCATCCTCTGCAGCCCCCGCCCACAGACAGACACACTTACACGTATTTGCTGGGAATCTGCCCGCGCTGGATCTTCTGCGCATTCTCGTCCAGTTGCCAGGCCATCCAGGACCCAAACGTGCCCTGAGGCAAGGTGTCGTCCACATAGAGGATGTCATCTTTCTTAAAGCTCAGCTCATGCTCCACCTCTGCCAGCCGGTCATACAGGGCCCTGGACCAAGGGACAGCAGCGGGAACTCCATCAGGGTGCTGCCAGCAGCCAAGGACGCACCACACACCTTCACAGCTGGACTCCTAAGGCCACTACTTTGCTTTGAGGTGCCTCCAGACACTCAGGAACAGGCTCCCCGCTCTGGGGGAGGTTCCAAAATAGGGCGCCCCGTGCTTTACATCACAGGACAGGCACATTGCCCCCCCCCCAAGACTGAGGGCTCACCCCAGCAGAGAAAGAGCATGAGGGAGGAAGGAGGCCGCATTTCCCCCTGCCAAACGGGCCTTTTGCATTCGCCTCCCTCCCAGGAGTCAAGGCCTCTGGCTTCTCCAGACTGGAAACTCCCTAGATGTAATTGTGTCATCTCCCATCCTCAGGACTGGAGGGTACTACCTCCGTGTTTTCATTCTTCTTGTGATTTCAGATGTCAGACATTGTGAAGGAGCCTCTGAGCCCCTCCTGGAACACAACATGAGCCATCCCCGTGTTGACGTTTCCGTACGGTTTTTAAAGGCACTGTGGACACCAGGAGTCCACACGCACCACAGGGAACCCTGCAGATCTCAGTCGGGGAGACCAAAGGAGGAGCGCAGCCCACAGGAAAACAGGGCTCTGGTTTCAATATCCCCCATGCCTTAACCCTAAAGAGAGAGCCAAGTGATTCCTTAGGCTCTCAAGGGTTTGTGTGTGTGTGTGTGTGTGTGTGTGTGTGTGTGTATTGAGGGATTAAACACAGAGGCTGATGGCCAGTGGTAGAGGGGTTTTCTACCACTGACCTACATCCCTAGTCCATGTTAGTTTGTTTGTTTATTTATTTATTCTGGGGATAGAACCCAGGAGTGTTCTACCTCTGAGCCACACCCACCACTCTTTATTTTGAAACAGAGTCTCATTGAGTGCTAAGGGTCTTGCTAAGTTACTGAGGCTAGTCTTGAACCTGCAATCCTCTTTTCTCAGCCTGCCAAATACTGGGATTTTTGTGTGTGTGTGTGCGGTACCGGGGATTGAACCCAGCGGTGTTCTACCTCCGAGCTCCACCCCCAGCCCGATTTTTTTTATTCTTTATTTTGAAACAGGGTCTCACTAAGTTGTGGAGGGCTTCACTAAGTAGCTGAGGCTGGCCACGAACCTGCGATCTTCCTGTCTCAGCTTCCCAAGTACTGGGATTACAAGCGTGCACCACCACGCCCGGCTCCAAATACTGGGATTATAAGTGGGTGCCACTGTGCCTGGCTTTATTTTTTACTTCGAGACAGTTAGTTTACTGAGGCTGACTTTGAACTCACGCTCCTCCTGCCTGTCTCTGGAGTCACTGGGATTACAGGTGTGCACCACTGTGCCCAGCCCTCAAGGGTTTTTCTAAGTCAAAAGCATCTTACCATGGGCAAGAGTAATGCCAATTGGCCCCATCCTCAGGGGGCACAGAACATTCACTAGGAACAGTCTCCACCGGGAGCCCTCCTCTGGCCCTGAATCCCCAGCTGTTGGCACCTGATGTAGAAGCTGTCGCCGGGCAGGCCCTTGATCCTGGTGAACTCCTCGGGGCGGTACTGCACCTTCAGGCGGACACCGTCTTTGGGCTTCAGCATCTCCACGTACACTTCCTCTGCCGTCTTGTTGCGCACATCCAGGTTGCCATACTGCCGAGGGACGGGGTGCCAGAGTCAGAAGAGCAGTAGCCGGGGGCAGCGTGGGCACCATGAAGAACCAGTTATGGCACCAAGGTACTCAACACCCTCAGACCTGGGAGCTGCCTGCCTCCCCTCTGCAGCAGGGGCTGGTCCTTACGGTCTGCCCATGCTGAGATCTGTATATACTTCCTGGCCACTGGGTCACCTGCAGAGGGTCTGCTCTGTCCTCAACAGCTCCCAGGAAAAACCCTCCCGTGATGATTTTCAAAGTATTTTCCTGCTTCTGCTTATGAAACTGTACCTTTACTATCTATGCGCCATCTCCCCTGTGACACGGGAGAACCACTGAGAGGGACAACACCCTCCCAGGGTTGGAGGCCCGCTGCTAACAAGAACAGCATCTGCTTCCAGTGCCTGGGGCTGAGCCCTGGGGGTCTCGCAGCGGCCTGCTTTGCTGCCCGGGACCTCCCAGAGGGGCTTGGTAGCATTCCAGGTTCACAAGGATGTCTAATCATCCCTGCCAGGGTGCCAGGTGGGGACTGTGCTCCTCTGTCCTCTGGCATCGGCCTTACTGTAGGTGGACAGTGGCCTAGCCTGCTCAGCAGAACTCACCTCGAGGATGAGGTCCCCAGGCACCAGGCCGTCAGGACCCCTGGCGGGGCTGTCATCCTCCACCTCAGCCACAAATACCCCGTGCAGGTTCCCACCACACAGGTGTATCCCAAGCTCCAGCTGGGACTTTTTGATGAACACAACGCGTGGTTCCGGGGTCTTCTTGTTGGCATCCCCCACAATCCTTTTGGGAAGGAAAATGAAGTTCCTCAATCATGTGCAAAGAGGGAGGAAGGCATGAAAAAAAAAACAGTGGCTACTGCCCTGACCGCTTCTGTTTGCTTCACAGGTCTTAGAACCAAGGAGCTGAGAGGTGTCTCGCCACGGGCTCCAGTTCTAGCGACTCAGTGGAAAGGGCAGGAGGCTGAGGGGGCAGTGGGGTAAAAGCACAGCCCGGCTCAAGCTGCCAGCTGTGGACAGAGCTGAAACGCACGCCACTGCTTCCAGGTCCGGATGTCACTTAAGAGGCATTCCTCCTGCCTGGAAGGAAAGGTAGCTGTCCAGAGCTCAATGGCACATTCAGCAGTGTCTACCGGACATCCTCTGCAGACCAGCACCTGTGCCCACTCACGAAGGGGCCGCATCATGGAGAACTTAGAAGCAGCAAGGGAAGTGGAAAAGAGGCCGGCAGCCGGGCGTGGTGGCGCACGCTTGTAATCCCAGTACTTGGGGAGGCAGAGACCGGAGGATCCGGGTTCGCAGCCAGCCTCAGCTCTCTCGCTCTCGCTCTCTCTCTCTCTCTCTCCTTAGTGAGGCCCTCTGCAACTTCGTGAGACCCGGTTTCAAAATAAAGTATAAAAAAAAATAGGGCCGGGGGTGTAGCTTGGAGGTAGAACACCTCTGGGTTCAATCCCCGGTACGGCAAAAAAAAAAAAAAGAAAGAAAGAGGCCGGCAAACCACCTGTGTGGAGGGGGCAGGGGCAGCGGTGGAAGCTGATGAAGGAGACCGCAGGGGAGAAGCCAGCCTGTGATTAAAATTTTGCCGCAGGTAAGTTCCAATGGCACAGATCCAGTAGAGCACGGAGCTGGCCCCCTTCTGCGTGACACCAGGGCTCTGTTGGAGAAGCGGCCCCTGCAGGACTGAGGAGTGACTGCAGCACCCCTGGCCCAGGTGGCCCTCTCCCGGTCCCTCCAGCCCCAGGCCAGGCTGACGAGAGCTCCCGTCTCTTCCTGATGCTGCTCCGTCCGCCAGGCTTCTCTGCAGGCCCCGCTCCTGCTCACCCTGCACATCTGCACCCAGCTATCTCTTCTCCCTGTTACATGGCCGGTGTGCTTCCAGATTACTCTGCAGCAGCTCAGCACTGCGACTGGCCTGGGCCCTGGCCTACCACCTCCCTGGGGACAGCACTGCTGCTGATGGCCAGAAACCAGGCCCTGGCTGGGTAATGACCATGGGATTGTGTCTACAGGCAGAACCAGAAAATGAGTGAATGAGAAAAGGAGGAGAGAGAGAAGAGGGGGAGCAACAAACAAGTCAGTGAGAGAAAGAGAGAGAGAAGAAGGGAAGGATAAAAAAAGGGAGAGTGTATCTCCCACCCAATCCCTGAAGTCCGGGTGTGTGGTCAGCAGCACAGGGCAAGGCCAGCTGCCCGTCACCCACACCCGAGGGATGAGCTCGGCTGCTGGGCGAGGTGGATAAATGGGAGCCATGGCAGGCGTGTGCTGACCTGGAGCTGGGGGTGCTCTGCTTGGCTGGGGGTGTGCCAGGGTCCTCGTCCTGTTCCATCAGTGGGTCAATGACAGAGGGATGCTCCGGCGTGGTGGTTCCACTGCCCTGGAGAGTGCCGTGGGTACCGGCAGGGTCCAGGTGGGAGCTGGCAGTGGAGACAGGAGGAATAAGGAGAAGCACGAGGCATGCAGCACACACCACTGGGGGCCACTCGCTGCCCAGCGGCAACCTGGTTTGAGCTGTGAATGGGAAATGAATCATACAGCTCCTTGCCCTGAAAGGACAGACACACCAGGAACTTGGACTAGTGTCAACTGCCCCACAGGACCCGCCTGTCCTCAACTCAGGGATTCTCTCCAAAGGTGTCCAGTCCAGGGAACACATGATGTCACAGTCCCTTTTCCTCTGCTTCTGCATCCTGTCTTCCTGTGAAGCCATGTAGTATGACCCTGCAAGGCATGTAGCGCCCCCTGTCTTCTACCCTGTGACTTGCAGCATAGGGCAGACAAGCAGGTGTCTGGTGTCCTGGACAGAACCAAGCACTGTGAGCAAAACCTGCCCCAGGGCCTCAGCTCCTGGCTCCCATAGGCTCCTACCAGGCATGGGCCCCCAGCTATCTGTTTCCACACCCCATTTTAGGAGGAGACATCCTCTCTCTATACACCCTCCTTCCAAAATCCAAGGCTAGTCAATGCCCCTTACCAGCAGCAGAAACCCTAGAACTCGCAGGTGGCATCCAGGGTCTCCCCGTGGTGAGCAGCACCCAGCTCAGCCCCCAGCTCACACAGCCCCGGGAGTCCCGGCACTCACCTGGAGCGGGAGTGGCTGCCGAGCTGGTGCATGTGCGGGTTGTACTGGGCCAGGATGGTGATGGTGTCACACTGCTGCCCGATGATGAGGCGGGCCTGCTGCTCCGTGGCGCTCCGCAGGTTTATGCCATTGAACTGGGGGAGACACCCAGGGCAGACTCAGTGGCAGGGTGGGGACTGTGCACATGGACTCGGAGCACTGCTTTTTCAGGGGAAGAGGAGGAAGATGAGAGAGAGAAGGGCCACTCCTTACCTCAAGTAACTGGTCCCCGTATTCAAGGCCGGCCTGGTGGGCGATGCTCCCGGTGGTCACCTTGGAGACGTAGATACCGCCCTTCTCTCCACTCACGATGGAGATGCCCAGCGGCTCTGAGCCCTTCTGCACCTTCACATGGCGTGGGTCCTCCACGTAAGGCCTTGGGAAAGAGCCAAAGGTTTGGGGGATTCAGACCCAAAGGAAAGGTGTGGGGAGATCAGGCATGCAACCAGGTGTGCAAAGAGGGCCCCAGAGCCCAGATGCTATTATGTCACAGCTGGAGAGCAACATGACGAACTGGCTTCTCTATGACAAAGGATACACATTCCTGAAACTTCATGCAATACAAACACGGCACTCTCGGATGGACGTGGAAACACCCTGCCCCGAGGACACAGAGAATGGCCCATGTGAACTCTGAACACCGATACACACAGGGAAGAAACACACATGAGAGGAATTCGTCTCATGAGAGGAATCGCCTCGCAGCATACAGTTTACAACCCCGGGCAAGGGGAGGGCTCTCAAGACCCCTCTGGGAAAAGAGATGGCTTCTGGAATGACCACAGAGATGACATAAAATATCAGTCTTTCTGTTTACTGGCTACACAGGGCAATGCACATGGATCATGGATGTTAAGCTGCTGCAAACCCGAGCCATGAGAACGGGGGAGCAGGGAGGCATGGAGCGAGGCTATGACCATGCACTGGTGCCCGAGCGCAGGAGGAGGCCAGGGCGCGGGAGGCACGCGTTGGGCCAACCTCAGACTCCTCAGCGAGGAGGACCTGGGCCTGGTGCCCATGGGCAGTCTCAGAAGAGATCTGTGGTGGAAGAGACATCTGGATGGCACGGGGGTTAGAAAGGAGAGAAGGGACACTCAGAGAAGGAAGACAACCTGGATGCCTTTAACATACAGACAGAACAGAGAGCCAAGTGACACCACGCCTTCCCCGGGGCTGCAGCTTCTCTCTCCCCAGGCCACCATCCTTCAGGGCATGAAGGAGAAAGCCAAGGGATGGGCCACCTGATGCCCATCTTTTGGGTCCCCTCTAGAGTCCATGGACAGATCCACATGGCAAGGGACAGGCAGGGCAGTGGTGGGCACTGGAACCACTCACCTCTGCCAATAAGAGGCGGGGCGGGGGGCCGACCAGCTCAGCGGGCCCCAGCCCTCTCAAAATAACAGACTACAATTCTTAAATTCTTTGCCTACCCTGCCTTCCAAGGTATTTTTGCCTCCCAAACTCACCTGCTCTACAATTCTTCCCTTGACCCTCCAACTCAGATACCCCCATCTTGGCCTGCACCCATGGTCACCTCTGCTACTCAATGTGGATTAGAGCACCAGGTGGTTTAGAACTGCAAGAACTCTGCAGCCACCCCAATGCCATCCTCACTTGATGGAGCAGGGACCAGAGTGGGGCAGAGGCTGGCCTCCGGCATCAACCTGCAAGGGGGGCACAGTGAATTTAGGTCTGTGGCTGCTCGGTCCTCACTGACTATCCGGTCCTCTGTTCCACCTCCATGTGACACATTTATCTCAATAAAGAAGCAGGGAACCAGGTCATGTTGGCCATACACGAGCCGTGAAACCACTACAAATGATCCTATAAATCAGGGCTTACTGACATGGAAAGATGGAGAGAACACATCATAGAGTGCAGAGGCAGGTGGGAAGGATGCCTTGTATAGCAACCTGTGCACAAGTTTATGTCTATATTTATGCACAGAGATATTTCTGTGGAGGACCTTACTAAAAATGTGAACGATGGCCTCTCTAGGTGAGGTGACTGAGGTTATTTTTATTTCTTAATCCTCTGGATGGTTTAAATTTTTTATATTACACATGAAGTTTTCTTGAAACAACAAAGCTCCTTTGTAAAAAAAAAAAGGTTTTATAAAGGTTAATAAAGGGATAAAGGGAGCCGGGCATGGTGGCGCATGTTTGTAATCCCAGTACTTGGGAGGCTGAGACAGGAGGATCGCAGGTTCGCGCCCAGCCTCAGCTACTTGTGAGGCCCTCCGCAACTTAGTGAGACCCCGTTTCAAAATAAAAAGAATAAAATAGGTCTGGGGGTGTAGCTCAGAGGTAGAATGCCCCTGGGTTCAATCCCCAGTGCCACATACACACACACACACACACACACACAAAAGATTAATAAAGGTTTTTAAGAAAGGTTAATAAAGTACACTTATAATATTACAAATTGCTTAAAACATAATGTTAAATGAGATGTGATTGTGTATATAAACTAATATAAATAATAAAGCATGTATTAAAACATATATATGTATATTGAAAAGTAACTAGCAATTGAATTTCTGATTAGAGAGACTGTATGTGACTTTGTGTGTGTGTGTGTGTGTGTGTGTGTGTGTGTGTGTGTGTGGCACTGGAGATTGAACCCAGGGGCATTCTACCTCTGAGCTACACCCCCAGTCCTATTTTTTATTTTTATTTTGAAACAGGGTCTCGCTGGGTTGATGAGTTTCACTACTTGCTGAGACTGCTCGAACCTGCGATCCTCCTGTCCAGCCTCCCAAGTACTTGGATTACAGGCATGTGCCACCACACCCAGCATGGATGTGACTTTTTTCTTCTACTTTTCTAGGTTTTCCAATTTTCTATAATGAGTATATGACAGTGAACTTCAGAATCAGAAAAAAAGGGGACTACCTTTAATTAGTAGGGTGCTGATTCATCAAGACATACATGTGAGCCGGGTGTGGTGGCGCATGCTTGTAATCCCAGTACTTTGGAAGGTGGAGACCAGAGGATCTGGGTTCACGGCCAGCCTCAGCTCTCTCTCTCGCTCTCTCTCTCTCTCTCTCTCTCTCTCTCTACTTAGTGAGGCCCTCCGCAACTTATTGAGACCCGGTTTCAGGAAAGGATAAAAAATAGGGCCGGGGGTGTAGCGCGGAGGTAGAACGCCCCTGGGTTCAATCCCCGGTACCGCAAAAAAAAAAAAAAAAAGACATACATGTGAAATTTCGTCTCTAATCACAACATAAGCACCACGAGGACAGGAAGCGCTCACACTTTTCTCCCTCCTGGAGCAGTTCCCAGCTCTCTGTACATTGTAGGGAGCTAAGAGAATGTTTGATTGCATGTGACGAGGCTCTTTCTCTGCTTAAGGACATACTTCATTCAGGGGAGGTCTTGCTCTCTCAAGAGGACAGACCTGAGCTGAGTAAAGCCACCCCTCAGTGCTCCTCCTCGGTGCCTCACATGGGCTTCCCTGCAAACTGCACCTGATCCCCGGGGCCAGGCACTTCTGCTCCCTTCCAGTCTTGAAGGCTAACGATGGCTGGGTTTGTTGCCTGACAGGTTCAGATTGTCAAGTCAAATATGATCTAGATGGTACTTGCACAGAGATCACTCTGACTCTCTGTAAAATGACAGTAACGCACACAGGAGACCGTGGGGCTTTCACAATTCAATACACTTGAGTGCTTACACAGACTCAGGAAGCAGCAAGTGGTGCCCAACATCAGTATCACCGCCAGGTCACCTCCAGCATCCTATGCTGTGAGCACTCGGTGAGAGGAGCACGCCTTGCCCCGTCCCTGCCATCTGCAGATGCCCCACCTCCCTGCTGGGGCCGGGCCAGGCCACAGCTCCTGCATAAGTACCCCACAGAACATACCAGTGACATGCTGGAGCAAGACACCAGTGGATGCTAGGTGACCTACACTAGAGTGGCCAGGCCCTGGATCAAGTCCATGCAGAACTCCCACCTCCTGCTGCTTCTCCCAGCAAGCCGGGTCCCTCGCCTGTGTCCTGGCTCACTGTCAGATGAAGCGTCCTCCGGTTTGCCTGGGCCACGGAGGCCCATGCACACTCACCTGTCCTTTCTCCGCTCCCCAAGGGACGCGGGGTTGACGGCGATTCTGGGCAGCGTGGAGGCTGAGGTCTGGGATTGGCTACAGGTGGACAGGGTGTCAATGTTCAGGGGTGACTGCGGAGGTGTGCTGCATTCAGAATGCGACAAGGAACCTGCGAGAAAGGAGCAGGGAGGTGTAGCCATGATCTGACCACACATGCGGCCCCATGTCAGCTGCAGCGCAGGGCCCTGGGTCCAAACGCTGACTTCCATCCCCATAGCACCAGGCCTAAGGCTGGGCTCGCTGACCCTTCCCTGTTAGGCTGCAATACTAGCAAACTACAAGCTGTGCCCAGCGACCCCACCTGAGGACACAGCAAAGCAGCAGGACAATGGGGGGAGGATGCACCCACAAGTTCTCACCTCTGTCAGAACCCATGACGGACCGGGGGTACCTTGGCGTTAACGGGATCTTAATGCGTTCTGCCTTGAACTGCAAGTTACTCGAAGACCCTGTTGTTCCATAAGGAGACATAACATCAGGCCTATGACAACACCGTCCCCACTCCCTCACCAGCACTCAGCAGTTGGGACGGTAGCATGCAAAGCTAGGCCCTGCCACGTATCCTTGAGGGAGCCTCAATGTGGAACAGTAGCACACAAGTCTCACTTCAAGCCCCGAAACTCGTGACACAGTCAGCTGCTGGGTCCTCTCCCCTGACACCAAAGAGTTCCCCTAGGGTCTCCTTACAAGGCAATGTGAAGCCGGGCGTGGTGGCGCATGCTTGTAATCCCAGTACTTTGGGAGGCGGAGACCGGAGGATCCGGGTTCGCGGCCAGCCTCAGCTCGCGCTCTCTCTCTCTCTCGCTCTCTCTCTCTCCCTGTCTCTCTCTCTCTCTCTCTCTCT
>PVJS01029046.1:0-25067 GCA_004027185.1 Glis glis
TGTTCTTTTTTTTTTTTTTTTTTTTTTTTTTTTTTTTTTTGCGGTACCGGGGATTGAACCCAGGGGCGTTCTACCTCTGCGCTACACCCCCGGCCCTATTTTTTATACTTTACTTTGAAACCGGGTCTCACGAAGTTGCGGAGGGCCTCACTAGAGAGAGAGAGAGAGAGACACAGAGAGAGAGAGAGAGACACAGAGAGAGAGAGAGCTGAGGTTGGCCGCGAACCCGGATCCTCCAGTCTCCGCCTCCCAAAGTACTGGGATTATAAACCCGGCGCAGTATCTTTGCTGTTACTCATGTACTTGTACCTGCCTGGGTTATTTACTATTACCTCAAGTATCATGTGACTACAAAACCATATGCCATTGTTGAAAAGAAGCCCCAAAATATTCCCGGGTGATACAATTCTGGAGAATGGAGAGGTGTCAGCTAAGCACGAGGAAAGGAACCGTATTTGCAGAGAATTAAATCCCGCAGGGTTACAGATTTTCGTCATTCATTCTGAAGATTTGGTCTGGGTATCCTTCCTCAGCTGTCGCCGAGCAGCCACTGTTGATGCACAGAAGACACATAGATGATGTATCCCCAGGAGATCCCCAGCAAAACGACTGCAAGCAGCAACTTAAAAAAAAAAGCAAAAGGGAGGAAAAGCAAAGACATTTCATGGGCGTGGCACTTCCCCAGCTTCGGTTCTGCTTACGGAAGCTCAGTAGTGCTGTATCTCTTCAAACTGAGCCATCAAGGCAACTGCTGTCTACACCGACATCGTTAAAGTCGGTGTCTCTTGGTAGAGACTATGATATGTCTTAAAACTGCCCAAGCATCTCATCAAAAATCCTGATGGCATAAAAGGGAACAGTGTCGTCTACTGCGGTCTATTTAAAAATGACTATTGGTGAAAACTCTTTCCCCCTTAAAAAATTATGAATAGGATGTATTCATTCATTTTTATACTAAGTGTTTGAAATCTAGTTTGTATTATACACTTCACAGTGCATCTCAGTTGAGAACAGCCACATTGCAAGTTCTCATTAGTCTGCATATTGGACAGCGCAGCTACAAATGTTACAGGAGAGCGCGCAGGGCGGTTTGGGCGTTCGTTGGGGTAACGTCGTTCTTTTGCTCGGCGGCTGCGGATCTTCACTGGGCGGTGGCGGCGGCGGCGCGGCGATCGGAAAACCAGCCTAAGACTTCGGCGTTGGGGGAAAGAAAATGGCCCGAACCAAGCAGACAGCGCGAAAGTCGACTGGCGGGAAAGCGCCCCGCAAACCGCTGGTCACTAAAGCGGCGAGGAAGAGCGCGCCCTCTACCGGCGGGGTGAAGAAGCCTCATCGCTACCGGCCCGGGACCGTGGCGCTGCGAGAGATCCGGCGCTACCAGAAATCCACCGAGCTGCTCATCCAGAAGCTGCCTTTCCAGAGGCTGGTGAGAGAGATCGCTCAGGATTTCAAAACCGACCTGAGGTTTCAGAGCGCAGCCATCGGCGCCCTTCAGGAGGCCAGCGAAGCGTACCTGGTGGGTCTATTTGAAGATACCAATCTGTGTGCCATCCACGCCAAGAGAGTCACCATCATGCCCAAAGACATCCAGCTGGCTCGCCGGATCCGGGGGGAGAGAGCTTAAACGAAGCCAGTTTTTATGGCGTTTTGTAGTAAATTCTGTAAAATACTTTGGTTTAATTTGTGACTATTTTTGGTAAGAAATTGTTTATAATATGTTGCATTTGTACTTAAGTCATTCCATCTTTCACTCAGGATGAATGCGAAAAGTGACTGTTCACAGACCTCAGTGATGCGAGCACTGTTGCTCAGGAGAGACAAGTTGCTAATATGCAGAAGGGATGGGTGATATTTCTTGCTTCTCATGTTGCATGTTTGTGTATGTTAATGACTTGTTGGGAAGCTATTAAGGTAGTAGAATTGATAATAAATGTGTACAGGGTCCTTTTGCAATAAAACTGGCTATGACTTGATCCAGGTGTTTAACAATTGGGGCTGTTAAGTCTGACCATACATCACTGTGATAGAATGTGGGCTTTTTCAAGGGTGAAGATACAAGTCTTAACCACAGTGTAACTTACAGTTTCCTTAAAAAAAAAAGTAAACCTGGCAGCTATAGAATACACTATGTGCATTTATAATAGCTATTTTATATATTGTAGTGTCAACATTTTTAAATTAAATGTTTTACATTCACAAGTGGTGGGGAGTCTTGTCATTAAGATGTGTGTACTTTAGAGTCCAGTTGGTTTTCTCTTTTTTTGTGTGTGCGGTACCGTGGATTGAACCCAGGGGCGTTCTACCTCCGTGCTACACCCCCAGCCCTATTTTTTATACTTTATTTTGAAACCGGGTCTCACGAAGTTGCGGAGGGCCTCACTAAGTAGAGAGAGGGGGGAGGGGAGAGGGAGAAAGAGAGAAAGAGAGAGAGAGAGAGAGAGAGCTGAGGCTGGCCGCGAACCCGGATCCTCCGGTCTCTGCCTCCCAAAGTACTGGGATTACAAGCATGTGCCACCACGCCTGGCACTAGAGTCCAGTTGGTTTTCTAACTAGAGACTACACTTATTTTCATAGTAGTAAAATGCTATGTGTAATCTACCTTGCATAAGTCCTCATTCTACCACATGTTAACTAACCCTCTAGCTGATAATGCAAACACTAACAGGGGGATTTTATTTATAAGGGCTCTAGAATAAAATAAGTTATTCACACCAGCATCACCTGTTACTAATATTCTACACTAGGTAGTGCAGCTTTTCATTGTGTTGTGGTTGGTCTCATAAATAGGTTTTTTTCTCCTCTACTAAGGAAACAATACCAAGATTCGGTCTTTTCCTTGTGGAGTGTAAATGCTGTGGGGGAGGAGCATACAGCTCCAGCTTTTTGGACCTCTGACAATTAAGATGGTGCTGGCTTAGGCTCCATCTGGTTACTGTCCTGGGAAAATCCCTTTTATAGAGATGGCCTTCCAAGTGGTTTTTAAATTTATCCTATTGAAGTTTTTAGGTAAATTATGTATGTTAACTAAATTTACAAATAAACTTGTTCATCCAAAAAAAAATGTTATAGGAGAAAGATGAGGCAAAAATACAGATGATAAGGCGGGCGTGGTGGCGCACGCTTGTAATCCTAGTACTTGGGAGGCTGAGACAGGAGGATTGCAGGTTTGAGAACAGTCTCAGCAATTTAGTGAGGCTCTCAGCAACCTAATGAGACCCTGTTTCCAAAAATAAATAAAATCGGTCTGGGGGTGTAGCTCAGAGGTAGAATGCTTCTGGGTTCAATCCCCAGTACCACACACACACAAAATACAGATGATGCCGGGCATGGTGGTGCAGGGTTGTAATCCAAGTACTTGGGAGGCTGAGACCCGAGGATCTGGGTTCGCAGCCAGCCTCAGCTACTTAGTGAGGCCCTCTGCAACTTAGTGAGACCCTGTTTCAAATTAAAGAATAAAAAATAGGGCTGGTGGTGTAGCTCAGAGGTAGAATGCCCCTGGGTTCAATCCCCAGTACCACACACAAAAAAATACAGATGATAAACAAGCAAATGCTTTTCTTTGTATAAGTTATTTAGATATTTTTGGGTTTAAGCCTGTGCATTTGCTTCAGGTACTTCATCTTAATTGATTTTTTTGCATAAAAGTCAAGTCTAAGAGATTTATAAGAAGGATAAGTATTATGTCCTTATAATTGTTGAAGTATTCTATTGCTATTTTATATGTATGAAATTTGCAAGTTATCTGAATATTCCATAGTGCTATTTTTTTTTTGCCGTACTGGGGATTGAACCCAGGGGTATTCCACCTCTGAGCTACACCCCGAGCCCTATTTTTTATTCTTTATTTTGAAACAGGGTCTCATTAATTTGCAGAGGGCCTCACTAAGTAGTTGAGGCTGGCCGCGAACCCGGATCCTCTGGTCTCTGCATCCCAAGTACTGGATTTACAAGCATGTGCCACCACACCTGGCTCCATAGTGCTATTTTAACTAACATATCCTGGACTTTTAAAAATTTGTCTGAGCCAGGTGTGGTAGCACATGCTTGTAATCCCAGTACTTGGGAGACTGAGACAGGAAGATCCGGGTTCGCGGCCAGCCTCAGTTACTTAGTGAGGCCCTCCGCAACTTAGTGAGACCCTGTTTCCAAATAAATGATAAAAAAATAGGGCTGGGCAGGAGTTTGGAGGTAGAATGTCCCTGGATTCAATCCCCAGTACTGCAAAAAGAAAAAAAAACCCAGAAAATATAAAGAGCTATAGGTGTAGCTCAGAGGTAGAATGCCCCTGGGTTCAACCCCCAGTACCAAAAAAAAAAAAAAAATTCATCTGAGTTTCTACAGCTTTAGTTATCTCCCCTCCAGAATTAAAGTGCACATCAGGGTGATCCCCAGAAGTCCTGACATTTTAAGTAATATTTCAAGTGATTACAGACAGTCACTGTTGATTCTTACCCTGTCCTTAACACCTCCTTCCACTGTTTGTGTTTTCTGTTACCTTAGCTAGCATTTCTGCAAATTCTTCATAAAGCTCTTTCTTTTTTATTTTTTTGTGGTACCGGGGATTAAACCCAGGTGCGTTCTACCTCCGCGCTATGCCCCCGGCCCTATTTTTTTATACTTTATTTTGAAACCGGGTCTCACGAAGTTGTGGAGGGCCTCACTAGGTAAAGAGAGAGAGAGAGAGAGAGAGAGAGAGAGAGAGAGAGAGAGCTGAGGCTGTCCACGAACCCGGATCCTCCGGTCTCCACCTCCCAAAGTACTGGGATTACAAGTGTGTGCCACCATGCCCGGCATAAAGCTCTTTCTACTGAGGAATTAAGAACCGTGGGGACTCTTTTCTCACAGTTTTTACCTTTAAGTCTAAAACATGTTGGCCTCCCAAGATTTGTTTTAACTTTAAAAACAATTAAAAGCGTGGAAAATCTTCCTCGTTTTACCACATCCAATAAGTAACAGGTAAGGTTGTAATTTCTTTGTAAAGCACCCACCCTTGTATTTCCTCGTACTCATGTCTTTGTATCCCATAACCCATTCTGCATCACCTGCAGGAGTCCTAGGCTGCTTGGTAGCATCCAGCTGTGTCATTTGTTCTATTATATTTAATCCTAATCTTTCATTCAAAGTTGTTATAGCTAGAGCTGACTTTCACTATTTTCACCATTATTGCTCATAGATTTACTCCTTCTCTAGAAACAGCCCTACCTTCTTTAGTTTTGGATGAAGATCACATACGAACCAAACACAAACCATCTTTCATTAACATCTCCTGAAGGTAATTTCCTGCCTAAGATCGCCTGACTCATATTTTGTAGCAAAATCCAATCTTTCTGGGAACCATCCAATTTTTAAAATCTTTTCAGGGGTTGTAGAGTTCTCTCCACCTAGTTTCTTTGTCATGGAGACAGCATTTCCAGCACCATTAATATAAATGCTACACACATCTCCACGTCCCAGCAATGCTTACCCAGCAGTTTCGAGGCTGTGGAAGGGCACGCCATGGTTCAATTTGATAGTATGCTGGACACTGTGCACTAAACTTCAGAATTACAAATGGTGGGCTTCAATAAGAAAAAAAAAGTCAGTTAACATAGTAATACACAGAAATTATCCTTTAGGAAGTATCTCTCACATAGAAATGGTGCTTCTGGAGAAGGGGCTGTATCCTCAGCCCTTTTATTTTTATTTCTTTAAAAAGTGTCTAGCTAAGTTGTTGAGAGTCTCTCTGAGTTGCAGAGGCTGGCCTCCAACCTGTGATACTGTTTCAGCTTCTCAAGTACTGGGATTATAGGAATATACCACTGTGTCTGGCTGTGTGTCTTTTTATGTGAGTATCATGCTGTTTTGGTTACTAAAGCTTTGCGCTATGTTTTGAGATAAAGTACTGTGATGCCTTCAGTATCAGTCTTTTTGCTCCTGATTTCTCTGACTAGTCAGGTTCTTCTGTGCTTCCACATGACTTTTAGGATTGTTCTAGTTCTGTAAAGAAAGTTTTTGGTATTTTGATGGGGGTTGCACTGAGTTTTGTAGATTGCTTTAAGTAGTATGGGCATTTTAACAATATTAATTTTCCCAATCCATGAACATGGGAGGTCTTTCCATATTCTAGTGTTTTCTTAAATTTCTTTCTTCAGTGTTTTGTAATTTTCATTATAGATGTTTTCCACATCCTTAGATAGGTTTATTCCTAGGTATTTTGTGTGTGTGTGTGTGTGTGTGTGTGTGTGTGTGTGTGTGTGTCTATTGTGAATGGGATTGCTTTTATGGTTTCTTTTTCATTGAATTCATTGTTGGTATATACAAAAGCTACTGATTTTTGTATGTTGATTTTGTATCCTGCCACTTTGCTGAATTTGTTCATCAGTTTGAAAAGTCTTTTGGTGGAGTCTTTTGGATTTTCTATGTATAGACTCATATCAGCAGCAAACAGAGATAATTTGATATCCTCCTGGTCTATTTATATGCCTTCTATTTCTTTTTCTTGCCTGATTGCTCTAGCTAGAATTTCTACTACTATAATAAATAAGAGTGTTGAAGCTGGGCGTGGTGGTACATGCTTGTAATCCCAGTACTTGGGAGGCTGAAACTGGAGAATCCGGGTTCACGGCCAGCCTCAGTTACTTAATGAGGCCCCTCCGCAACTTAGTGAGACCTGTTTCAAAATAAAGAATAAAAACTAGGGCTGGGGGTGTAGCTTGGAGGTAGAATGCCCCTGGGTTCAATCTCCAGTACTGCAAAAAAAAAAAAAGTGGTGAGAGCAGGCACCCTTATCTTGGACTTGACCTTAGAGGAAATGCTTTCAGTGTTCCCCCTTTCAGTATGATATCTACTGTGGGTTTCTTGTACATAGTCATTATTATGTTGAGGTACTCAGTTAGCTTTTCATCACTGTGACCAAAATACATGACACATAACTTAGAGGAGAAAAGATTTATTTTGGCTCTTGGTTTCTGAGGATTCAGTTCATGATTGGCTGGGTCCAGGGCAGAAATATTATGTTGGTAGGGGAAGGTGGAGGAGATCTGCTCAGCTCAACAATTATAAAAATAGCAGTTTGCCTTAGAAAGTAAAGATTTTCATGAACAAGAATATGAAGATTAATATCCTTTTATTTCTCAGAGACTTCCATAGCAAGTTTATTTGCTGTTGAAATGGAAATGTGATTTTGTTGCTTCTGCGAACCCACGTCCACCTGTGATCTGTCCGCAAGTAGTGCTATTTCTGTCTTTCACATTCTCATCGCTAACAATTATTGCAATTGAATCTTAGCTGACAGCTCTCATTCTTCAGTGGTAAAGAATCATGCTATTTACTCTTCTTGCAATAATGAACTAGAAAATCCGGCTTCTTAGTAAAATAAAAAGGTAGGTGTTACACTCATGTTGTCTAGAATCAGATATCTTACTGTCAAGTTTAAGAGTGTAGTATTTCACTTTTAACCCCTAGGGAAATATATCTCTAGCATAGAACAATATAAACTAAAATATACCTTTTTAGTTGTGCATGAGAAAAACTTCACTGAACATGGTTGTTTAATCTATAGACTTTTTGAAATAAAGAAAGGCACATGAAAAAGCAACATTTTTTTTTTACTTTGTTTTGAGCAGAAGGGAGTACTAAGTAGTCTGGATGCTATAAATAGTACATATAAGCAAGCACATATTTTATTTAACCAAATAAAACACATAATAATACAATTAATACATTGTTATTGTTAGGAATAATAAAAGATTATGTTGAATGATAGTTATAAGTTGTAAGAAGTTTTAATATGCTTACAAGTGCCTGGTTGATTTGTATATGGACAAATGAAAGGTAAATATGTAAGTGTTTTACATAATGTTTGACTAAGTACCTATTGTATATAAACAGAGGCTTGCCACTATGTTTGCTAGAAAATATTTTTCTATATTTCACTTTTTTTTTGCGGTACTGGGAATTGAACCCAGGGGCATTCTGCCTCTAAGCTACACCCCCAGCCCTAATTTTTATTCTTTATTTTGAAACGGTCTCACTAAGTTGCAGAGGGCCTCACTAAGTAGCTGAGGCTGGCCGCGAACCCAGATCCTCCAGTCTCAGCCTCCCAAGTACTGGGATTACAAGTGTGTGCCACCACGCCCGGCTTATATTTCACTTTGAGAAAAAGATTGAATTTTTAGTTGTCAATTAAGGCTTTTACTGTAACATAAAATTGATGTGTATATTCTGTTCCAATAATTCTATGTTACTTTTAAACAATACCAGCTCTATCATCCCCAAAATAATTATGGTTAAATAAACTCGTTAACCTTAAGTTGTTAAATATCATTTGTATATGGTGATGAATGGTGGTCTAAGTACAATTCAGGGAAAGTATGAGACAATGGCAAAAATCTCACCAAATTCTCAGAAGTAAAACAAATGGAATATATCAAAAACGGAATACAGCCATCAAAATAAACAAAATTATGTGATTTGCAGGAAAATGGATGAAAATAGAGAATATTATGATAAATGAGATTAGCCAGTCTCAGAAAGTGAAGGATCATATGTTTTCTCTCATACATAGAAGCTAAGGGCCGGGCGTGGTGGTTCACGCTTGTAATCCCAGTACTTGGGAGGCTGAGACAGGAGGATCCGGGTTCGCGGCCAGCCTCAGCTACTTAGTGAGGCCCTCCGCAAAAGTAACTACACTTGAGGTGAAATTTAAGTAATACTTCAAGTATATTATCATGCAAATTTACAAAATTTTGATCAAGGTACAATATAAAATCCAAAGTATATTAGGAGCATTTGGCAGAACTCTTCAGCAATAAAATGGCTATTGGGTTGTTATTCTGTTTATTTATTTATTTTGTGTTTCTGGTGCTGGAACCCAGGGGCATTCTACCTCTGAGCTACACCCCCATCCCTATTTTATTTTTTATTTTGAAACAGGATCTTGCTAACCTTCTGAGGCTGGCTGCGAACCTGTGATCCTCCTGTCTCAGCCTCCCAAGTAGTGGGATTATAGGATGTGCCACCATATTCAGCTGGTGTTATATTTAATGTGTATACATTAACTTGCTTGGTCATGAGGAAGTCTAGTGATGATTGACTGTTCAGTCTCTGGAGAATATTGCTTCAACAGCTTTGCCTTAGTTTCCCCATTTGTGAAACAGGAAAAGTAGTAGTCTCTACATCACGGGGCACCGATGATTAAATGAGATAATGTGTGTGTAGTGGCTCACAGTATGTATTCAGAAGGTTTCCATATTATTTTCGTGTTGCTGCTGTAGCAAACTACCACAGACATAGTGGCCTAAAGCAACACACATTTATTATCTCACAGTTCCAGAAGTCAGAAGTCCAAACTAGGTCTCAATGAGTGAAGATCAGTGTTGGCTGGCCTGTATTCCTTCTGGAAGCTTTGGGGAGAACCCATTCTCTTGCTTTTCTCAGCTTCTAGAGGTTGCCTTTGCTTGTAGTCCTTCATCACTCCAACCTCTGTTGTTGTATATCTCTCTTTTTCTTTTTCTTTTTTTGTGGTACTGGGGACTGAATGTAGGGGCATTCTACCTCCGAGCTACACCCCCAGCCCTATTTTTTATTTTTTATTTTGAAACAGGGTCTCACTAAGTTGCAGAGGGCCTCACTAAGTAGCTGAGGCTGGCTGCAAGCCTGCGATCCTCCTGTTTCAGCCTCCCAAGTACTGGGATTACAAGTGTGTACCACCACGCCCGGCCTGTATATCTGTTTCTCTGACTCTCCTGCCTCCCTCTTTATTTTGAGAGTACATCGATCCTACCTGGATAATCCAAGCCACTATCCCATCTTGAGACCCTTCAGTTAGTCACCTCCGCAAAGTCCCTTTTGCCTTGTTAGTTAACATATTCATAAGTTCTGGAAGTTAAGATTGTAAACTTCTATGGTGTGGGCAAAACTTAGCTTACTATAGGTGCTATGTTTTTGGCAATAACTGCAAAGTTTGTCATTACTTGGTTAATGAATTTTTGATTCTCCTTAATCACTTTATAATTTTGGCTATGCAAAGTAACTTGATCTTTTAAGAAAATATTTTGACATTTTAAAAAACTAAATTCATTTGCAAATTATTTTTCTTTCTTTTATAAATATACTTTTATTGGTGCATTGTAGTTCTCACATTATAATGTAGTTCAGAGTTATAGGGACACACATGTACACATTACTTGGTAAGCCTACCTCTGACTCCCTCCCTATTTGCTCCCGTTCCCCACACATGATACTGAAATTGACAATGGTAATTTCACATATGTACATAACTTCAGTGGAAGTGTTTCCTTCATTGATTCTTCAACCTCCCCTCACTACCATACCCTAGACCCCCCTCCATCACTCCACTGGGGGTTTTCCTCCATTATCTAAAATTCCTCTTGTATCCCGATTACTCTCTACCTTCTGCATATGAGAGAGAACATATGACCCCTCACTTTCTGTGACTGGCTAACCTCACTTAGCATAATGTTCTCTAGTTGCATCCACTTTCCTGCAAATGACATCATTTTGTTCTTCTTTATTGCTGAGAAAAATTCCATTGTATGTATATCCCATAATTTGTAATACATTCATCTGTTGATAGATGCCTAGGTTGGTTCCATAATTTGGTTATTGTGAATTATGCTGCTATAAACATGGATATGCATGTATTACTATAATATTCTGATTCCAGTCCCTTTGTAAAGATACCCAGGAGTGGTATAGCTGGATCATATGGTGGATCCATTCCTATTGCTGAGGAATCTCCATACTGATCTCCATAGTGGCTGCACTAACTTGCAATCCCACCAACAGTGTAGAAGAGTTCCTATTTCCCCACAGCCTCCAGCATTTATTGTTGTTTGTCTTCTTGATATTGCCATTCTGATTGGGGTTAGATGTAATTTCAGTAGTAGGGTAGTTTTGATATTTATCAGTAGTAGGGTAGTATTTATTCAGTAGTAGGGTAGTTTTGATATTTATCTCCCTGATTGCTAATGATGCTGAACATTTTTTTCATGTATTTATTGGCCATTTGTATTTCTTCTTTTGTGAAGTGTCTATTTAGTTCAATTGCCCATTTCTTGATTGGGTTGTTTTTTAGTGTTAAGTCTTTTAAGTTCTTTGCATATTCTGGATATTAGTTCTCTATCAGAGGAGTAGCTGGCAAAGGTTATCTCCTATTCTGTAGGCTCTCTCTTTAGATTCCTGATGGTTTCCTTTGCTGAACAGAAGCTTTTTAATTTAATGTGATCCCATTTATTAATTCTTATTTTAATTTCATGAGCTTTTGGGGTCTTATTGAGAAAGTTTCTACCAGTGCCTATATGTTGGAGTAATTTCAAAGTCTCTAGTCTAATTTCCAGGTCTTTGATCCATCTTGAGTTGACTCTTACGCAGGGTGAGAAGTTGGGGTTTAATTCCACTTTTCTACAAATGGATAACCAGTTTTCCTGGTTGTTTCCTTAAGGGTTTCTTTGGAAAAGCACATATGTTCTGATAGTGTCTCAGCATGACTTTGCAGATAATATACATTGAATACATTTATAAATGAATGAGCTGGGCGTGGTGGCTCACGCTTGTGATCCCAGTACTTGGGAGGCTGAGACCGGAGGATCCGGGTGTGTGGCCAGCCTCGGCTACTTAGTGAGGCCCTCCGCAACTTAGTGAGACCCTGTTTCCAAATAAAAAATAAAAAATAGGGCTGGGGGTGTATCTCAGAGGTAGAATGCCCCTGGGTTCAATCCCCAGTACTGAAGAAAAAAAAAAAAAAAGAATGAATGTAAGAGTGAACTTGATGGCAGCAAGTGGTAAGTGAAGGAGGATTTGGACGACACCAAGTAGGTACTTAGGGTTCCTTTTTGTCTTTTCTTGACCCTGCAATGAAAATATTTCATTGAGACTCAAAATTTCAGATGTCTTTCAAAGCTGTTTTCTTGGAAATAATCTAAGATATATAAATCTGGAACTCATGTTTATTTTTCCTAGATTTTTTTTATAAAAAATACCAAGCAAGCATGTTGGTAGTCCTAAATGAATAGCTATTACTAAATCTTATAGCATTAACAACTCTACAGAAAAGCTGCCTATAATAGCTACTGAGAAAACTCTTAGGATTTCCTTTCTACCTCCTACTCTATCCCCCAAATTCCAAGAAAATAGAAGACTTTAAAGCAAAACAATATTAAATTGAACTCTAGCTTACAAAGAAAAGCTCCATTTTCTATTTTTTTTCTTAGCAATAGCAAGGGTAATAAGATAAGTGTGGTACATTATGATGAAATGTCTCAGTAAAACCTCACTTGTCTAATGAATCAGATCTGAAAACATTTGGCCTGTTTTATATCTAAGTGGGTAGAACAAGCGATTGTTCTGGAAACAACAGTTGACTCTACGGCTTATCTTAGAATTTAAAAAAAGCAGAATTATGAGTTGCCACAAATTTTAACTAATTTAAAAGCTTTTCCCCTCAGAAATATTTCTCAAGCTAATTTTAAGGTTCACAGCATTAAAATCATTCTGTATTCCAAAAGGTATTGGTCTTGATTTTCAAAGTTGGGACTAAAATGATGAAGAAGGAAGGTTTTAGAAAATATGGCTCCTTTTAGCAACAAAACCCATGAGCTGCTTTTAGTCATTGAGGAGACAAATGATAAATAAATAAACAAACAAATAAACTGCACTGAAAGGGTGGCGTTTGATTGTGTATATTATATAAATGAATAAAAATAAAGTGTCTCATTCCTAGTGTGATTGCAAGTAATTTCATCATTGAAGACATAGCTTATTTGTGATTTGTTGTTTTCAAACTCCCAGGGAACTTTTAACTTGAAATTTAGTTAAAAGCAAACACAAGATTTTTCTAGTGTATTCGCTACTTCTTCCCAAAACATCTGCAACCAATATTAGTTGTCAACGAATTGATTTTTGATTCTTTAGGAGCTCGTCTTAATTGCAGTGCTTATTATTGAAGTGTTTCTTCAATAGTACTGTCTTCTGTAGGCTCTGGTCACGTAACAATATAATAAATTTTTTGATTTTCACAGCTTGACCTTCCTGTTGCATTTAAAGCCAGAATGTAGCTTTCATAAAAAGCTGGCATTATGATGCTTGAGAGATTTGTGTAGGTATTATTTATGCCAACCAAAAAATATGGAAGCTTTTGTACAAATAAAACCAATGTTTTGTTTGAGAAAGTAGAACAGCTGAACAGAATAGTAGAACAGCTCTTCTAAAAATAGGGTTTTGAATCTGTATATATTTATCGTTGAATTAGTAGTTCTGTTCCATTCTATTCTATATAGATGCTCGAATTTTTTCTTGAAACTACACATTCAAATACTTGGAATTTGGGTCAGAATGTTTAAGTCAAAGAATCCTGATTTCTTTGATAAAATCATTGAGGGTAGTAGGAGAGAAATGTATGGCATGCAAAATAGCCTACTATTTAATAGAGATGATGTATCATGTGTGTATCTTCTCTGTGCAGTGGTAAAGGTTTGGTCCTGCCCAAGGCAAGACAACGGCATACTCTAGAATAAATGTTCTTTCAAAATCTTACAGTTTTGACATAAATCATGGTTTTCAGCTGAAATGTATTTTCTTCTTAGAACTCTACGCAATGATTGAATTAAGAGATTTGTTCATTAATGACTGATTTTTTGTAATAGATACTTGCCTTTAAAATGTAATGCTTAATTTTGAGGATCAAATTATGAGAGCTGACATACCTCTATTTCAAGAGTAGAAGCCACAAATATATATATTTGTGGGGCCAGGGGATTGAACCTGGGACCTGGGGCCTTGTGCACCTTAGGCAAGTACTCTACCTCTGAGCTACACCATCCCCAACAAGAATATTTTGACTATTCATCTATTTTCCAAGTTAGCCTTTTTGTCTTCTATTTAATTTGGAGGCACAGACATTTATTTCATTGGTGGGAAAGTAATTACCTAGGCTTCTTTCCTCCATTGCATTATGCAATATTTGTACTCTATTCCAGCCATTATTAAACATATTTACTTATATTAACTCTTTAAAATTTGAATTAAGTTTAAATTTCAAAAAATGAGTAATTTTTAGTGTATGTCCTATGCAATATTTGGGCTGCACTTATACATTTAAATATTTCAGTATTAAAAATATTGAAAATTAAAATTTAAATGAGTGTGATTTTTCTATTTCTTTCTTTTTTTTTCCTTTGCTAAATCTGGCAACTGACTCTGATTCTTTTGTTCTATTCTTAGCTTCCCACCCAAGCATTTTAAATATTTTCCTGGAGAGGCATTCACAAATAGTTCTACAGGTGACTATTTTTATCTCTCTTTGTTAAACTTATTTTATAATGAATGATTTAGACCACTTTCTCATGCTGAAATAATTTCCAAAACTTTAACGTTAAAGAATGAATTACAAAGGTTTCAAACTTTTTAAACATAAATGAACATTGTTCATATTACCTTCCTCAGTTAATAATAATAGCACCAGGAAAAACTAAACTAGAAGTTTACTGAACTACAGTGCAATCTGGAAGTAAAAACCAAGTGTGAATACATTGATAGACCAGAATCCATCAAATATCTTTGTCTCAGACACATTCTGCTATCAAAATAACTATGTAAGCATTCTATCCGTGCATGGAAATACTTATGTTGTAAATCATACTATCTTTTATAAAACTACATAAAACTAAACATCTCTCCATGTTTAAGGATTCATATTTGAATTCTGTACTGCATTTTAGAAACCCAAATTGATGTCCTGTCATTGGCATATTTATGTAGAGTGTGTTGGGGATGAGTATTCCAAATCACAGAACAACTTCAAAAGAAAAAAATTAGCCAGGCGTGGTGGCACATACTTGTAATCCTAATACTTGGGAGGCTGAGACAGGAGGATTGCAGGTTCACGGCCAGCCTTAGCAACTTAGTGATGCCCTGTTTAAAAAAAAAAAATAGTGCTGGGGGTGTAGCTCAGATCAAAGGAAGAATGCCCCTGGGTTCAATCTTCAGAATCACACACACAGACACACACACACACACACAAAAAAAAAAAAAAAAACGAAAAAGGAAAAAGAAAAAAAATGATATAGTACAGTATTTCCATTATTTAATTTGTACTTTTAGGTTTCAAATTTAAAGTATAAACTTGTAATACCATACAAATTTGTATTGTTATATTATTGATCAGTGAGAGACATAGTTTGATTTTTTTTAACAGTTCATTTTTCTTAAACCTAAGCTAAATCACATAGTTTTACATTTCTGTAGATGTTTGAGTTTCTGAAAAATAATTTTTTTGCATTCTTATTTGTCTTAGTTAAGTAAATTATGTGAAAATACTAATAGAGAACTGCAATTGGAAAAGTTTATTGTCTAAAACTCATTAGGCTAGCCAGTCATGACATTCTTGGCTAATCACTTAGGTATTTCCTAAATATACCTTATGTTGCTGAATGTTACAGCAACCATAGTACTGAATTTTTTAAAAAGAACTATCCATATTTGTTATATAAAATAGATGATTGGACTGGGTGTGGTGGTGCACACTTGTAATTCCAGTACTTGGGAGGCAGAGACCAGAGGATCTGGGTTCCTGGCCAGCCTCAACTTAGTGAGGCCCTCCGCAACTTCGTGAGACCCCGTTTAAAAATAAAGTATAAAAAATAGGACTGGGGGTGTGGCTTGGAGGTAAAACGCCCCTGGGTTCAATCCCCGGTACCGCAAAAAAAAAAAAATAAATAAATAAAATAGATGATTGGATAGAGTAGATGTTTCATAGACTAGATGATTGCATATGCATAGAAAAAATTAGGAAAAGCAACATCATCCCTTAATTTTAAGGAAAAATATTTTTCATTATCATTATATTTTATATTTATTTTATGCTTGTACATAGTTTAGCCATATTTTAATCTACTTTTCCAGAAAGCATGTATATTTTAACTATGTATCTATAGTTCATATATGTAAGTTAAAATTATACTAAATAAAAATGGTCTAAAATTAAAAATTAAATAAAATATAAGCATTTAAGCAAAAATATTATAGATCGGAGAAAAAAGGAAAGATAAGCATAATTTTGATTATTATATATCATTGTTCAAGTCCTTTAATTAGTATTTTAGATTATTGTACACTACAGTGGCTATAGGTTACTGGCTAATTCCTCGGAGGAAAAAAAGGAAAGATAAGCATAATTTTGATTATTATGTATCATTGTTCAAGTCCTTTAACTAGTATTTTAGATTATTGTACACTACAGTGGCTATAGGTTACTGGCTAATTCCCCATCTACTCCAGTTTCCTTCTCTTGTGGCTTTCTATACTACAAAGTTTGGTAACTAAAAATTGTATTTCTCTGACAATCACAAAACTACTCTTCTAAAGTGGATTTAGGTTTTTAGCTTTCTGATGCACTCTCCTTAACCTTGAATTCAGAACTGATTTTAATGGGGAGAAAGGTAGAATTTAGAAAACATCATTTTATTGGTGCAAGTCTAGCAGGTGCAGTGTGACCCTAAACCCAAAATTTATTTTTTTTTCTTTTTTTTTTTTTTGCAGTACTGGGGATGGAACCCAGGGGCATTCCATCCCCAAACTACACCCCCAGCCCTATTTTTAATTCTTTATTTTGAAACAGGGTCTCACTAAGTTGCAGAGGGCCTCACTAAGTAGCTGAGGCTGGCAGCCAACTTGTGATCCTCCTGTCTCAGCCTCCCAAGTACTGGGATTACAAGTGTGCACCACCACACCCGGCTTAAAACCAAAATTCCTGATGGTGCTTTTCTATTTCCCAATTGTAGCTAAGCCTGTGTGTTCCAGGAACTGAGTTCTAACAGCAGCTTCCCTGATCCCCACATCCCAGCTAAGATTTGGTGTTCCTAAAGCTGACTCTTGTTACAGAAACTCTCTGATTCCCGGTCAGGAGTAAGCTGGCATCATTCTTCCAAAGGCAGGAGGAGGAAAGGGTTTCCTTTCTCCCTCTTCTTCATACTTCTAGAAGGAGCAGTTGCCTTGACTGGCTGGTTGGATCTATTCATGGCCTAGCACTCTAGACTTCTTAGGGATTTTGAAAGCATCACATGTCTTGTGTTAAATCTCTGCTTCTTCAAAATAATGCTTTCTGTTATATACAACAGAACCCTAACTCATATAGGGAGCCAGAAATGATGCTGTCAGGATCAGAACTAGGGACACCATCTAGTTCAACAGAACTAGGGAATGAATGGAGGAAAAGGACATGTCAGCGGGTGCTACAAAGAGACTTGAAAGCCGGTCAAATCCAGTCATTAACTACTTGTTTGCACCATCTTGATCTTCAGATTTCCCTTTTGTGCTTCTAATGTCTTTAGTGGATAACTTCTATGTGTACCTTAACTTGTACTATTTATTAATCCTTGACTCCTTTTCATTAAAGCTAGCTTTCACTCTAAAGTTCTTCTTCCTGCCCCCCCCCACCCCTCACCAGGAAGTTGCTGGGCGCCTCACAGTTTGCAGGCACTCAAAGTCTTGAAGAGGGAGCAACTGTTAATTGAGTTGCCTAGAAAATAATGTGTAAACTTCCCATCAGTATGGAAAACTAAGAAAATTGCTTTTTGCTCTATAATCTGGCATTTGTTGTAGATTAAAGCTTATTTTTCTGTGAACAAAACTTATTCAATGAAGTCCTATTCTTTAAAATGAAAAAAGAGGAAAATAGCAGGTAGATTATAACTTTATGCTTTAGTTTTATTAATTAGGACCAAGAATTTTCTTTTGAGTCAAATCAGCTCTATAGCTTTAATCAACTCTCACAAAACAGAGACGAGAATGGCTTTGCAGTTTGCTCCTGTGTGCTTACACATCACACATCTCTCCTCGTTTTCTTTTTCCTCTTTCCTAGCTTTTTATATAATGATAAAATCAAGTTCACATGTTGACTAAACTGTGATCTCTCTTTGCCTTTTTCCCTTTTTAAAGATTTCCTTCTGGTACACAGTTATTTATCAAGCACTCTCCAAACCAAACATAAGACACTCAAAACTGCCTTGAATATTCTAGCAACTCAAAAGTTTTAAGCTCTTTTGTATTCAGGCTGACTTGACACATTTTCTCAAAGGATATGGTTGTCAAAAGCTCTTCTTTGCTTTTGGCTGTATATAGTGCTACATATAGCACTGTAGTGCTAGACTGTAAAAAGCTTATCTGTAGCATGAATGAACAGTGAAAAGAAAGTTGTATTTATAGAAATAAATGTACTTAGCCCTATTTTGGTATGTATCAATAACCACAGTCAAGCTTTTGAATAAAAATGCTAGCCTAAACTTATATTCAGCAGTAGATGTGAGATTTCAATCTTCAATTCTGCTTTTGTGCATATTTGAATAATACATGCAAATATATGCAATATTTTGATGTCTGTTATGTCAAGGAACAAATATAGATGAAGCTATTTAAATATTTTCAGGCATTTTTTTCTATTTAGTTTATCATTTAGCTATTCCAAAGAGAATAATCTTCTTGAAAATCTGCTATAGCAATCCTAGAAAAATGTTATCTTGTTCTTTTTATGCCTAGAAAATTTATTTTGCTTCTGTCTCATCCCTTCGATCTTTTGGATGATTATGTCTTATTTTCTTCTATTTTTTGTGGTACCGGGGATTGAATCCAGGGGCGTTCTACCTCCGCGCTACACCCCTGGCCCTATTTTTTTTATACTTTATTTTTGAAACCGGGTCTCACGAAGTTGCGGAGGACTTCACTAAAGAGACAGAGAGAGAGAGAGAGAGAGAGAGAGAGAGAGAGAGAGAGAGAGAGAGAAAGAGAGAGAGAGCGAGAGCGGAGGCTGGCCGCGAACCCGGATCCTACGGTCTCTGCCTCCCAAAGTATTGGGATTACAAGCGTGCACCACCACGCCCGGCTATGTCTTATATTTCTAAGAATTTTCTCAAAAATTTTTAGTGGGTTGTGATGGAAAAATACTTTTTTTGTTGTATGTATGTATGTATGTATGTATGTATGTATGTATTGATTGTGGTACTGGGGAGTGAACCCAGGAGCATTCTGCCTCCAAGCTCTATACCCAGCCCTTAAAAAAAATTTTTTTTGGTTTCTATTTAGGTCCTCTGCAACTGAGAACCCATTTCAAGATAAAAATAAAATAGGGCTGGAAGTGCAGCTCAGAGGTAGAAAGTTGCTGGGTTCAATCTCCAGTACCACCAAAAAGAAATTTTGTTTTGTTTTGTTTTGAAACAGGATCTTACTAAGTTGCTGAGGGCCTTAACTAAGTTGCCCAGGCTGGTCTCAAATCTGCGATCCTCCTGTCTCAGCCTCCCAGGTACTGGGATTATAGATGTGTGCTACCACCCCTGGCTTTTTTGTTGAAGTTGAAGGTTGCTTTCTGTGTAAAGGTTAGTAGGTGTACTTTACATTTTCAGTTATACTACCTCAGTACCAAATATAGATATACATAAGCATTGATAATGAAGTGAAACTATATGTACCACAAAATCAAATATATGAAAATAACCTCTTGGCATTTAAAAAAACCCTAAAGCAATATAGAAATATCATAAAATCAAATGGAATAAATCCCCAAACATCACTTAGTCAAGCTTCTTGCATTAAGCAAGCCCACATTATATTAAAGCACAGGAAAATCCAAAAGAAAATTGACAAGAATGGTTTACAGTTCAAAAACATGGCAGACACCACTTTCACCAAAAGATTAAAGTTTTCATCATACCAGTAATGAAGCAAGTAGATATCATGTGCCTCCTGATGTAATACATTAAAGACACACTATCACTTTTGTGATATTCCTACCAAAAACATATTATCTGAATTGAATCATGAAGAAACACTAGGCAAATTCAAATTAAGAGGCATTCTAAAGCCGGGCGTGGTGGCGCACGCTTGTAATCCCAGTACTTTGGGAGGCGGAGACCGGCGGAGACCGGAGGATCCGGGTTCGCAGCCAGCCTCAGCTCTCTCTCTCTCTCTCTCTCTCTCTGCCTAGTGAGGCCCTCCGCAACTTCGTGAGACCCGGTTTCAAAATAAAGTATAAAAAAATAGGGCCGGGGGTGTAGCGCGGAGGTAGAACGCCCCTGGGTTCAATCCCCAGTACCACAAAAAAAAAAGAGGCATTCTATAACATAAATGTCCATCCTTTACTCTCTAAAAATATATAGCTCATGAAAAAAAAAAAAGACTAAGAAACTGTCCAGATTAAAGGTGACCAAATAGACATGACAACTAAATGTAGCACATGATTATAGATTGGAGCATGGATCAGAAATAATAACAGTAATTAACATTAATAATAATAATTACTGTTGTTGTTAAGGATATTGATGAAACAATTAGCAAAAATCGAATGGGGTTTATGAGTCAGAAAATAGTATATCAATGTTGATTTCCTGATTTTGATTGTTGTTCTGTGGTTGTATGAAAAAGTACCATTATATTTTTGGAAATATACAAGGAAATATTTAGGCGTAAGAGGCATCATGTTGGGAATTTATTCTCAAATGATTTACAAAATATGCAAATATGCATGTATATGATATATAAACATAAAATGCATTGTATAAAGCAAATACAATAAAATGTTATTATTTGGTGAATGAAGACAAAGAGTATATAGAAAACTGTATGGCATTTACAACTTTTCCAAAGTCTGAAATTAACTTAAAAGAAAAATTTTAAAAATATAGCTTTGAGCCAGGTGTGGTAGTGCATACCTGTAATCCCAGTACTTGGTAGTCTGAGGCAGGAGAATCGCAGGTTCAGGGCCAATGCAGTAACTTAGACTCTGTTTAAAAACAAAAAAATAAAATAGGACTGGGGGAGTAGCTTAACAGTAGAATGCCCCTGGGTTCAGTCCCCAGTGGTACACATGGTGGTACAATAGGACGCTTTGTTTTCCTCTTGTAACTAAAATTAACTAGTGTCAATAATATGGCAAGTAAATGAATTTATTTAAAATCTTCTCAATAAACCAGAATTCAGAGATTAGTTTAAAAATATAGTTCATTAGTTTTATTGCAGGGGTGCAAGGATGGTTCAACATGTGCAAATCAATGCATGCGATATACCACATAAATAGAATTAAGATAAAAAATTACACAATCATCTCAACAGATGCAGAAAAAGCCTTCAACAAAATTCAACACCCATGAATAAAAACTCTGAATAAGGTAGAGATAAAAGAAACTTGCCTCAACATTATAAAGGTTATACATGACAAAACAAAAGCCAACATAAAGCTGGCTGTGATGGTGCACACCTGTAATCCCAATTCTTGGGAGGCTGAGACAGGAAGACCACAGGTTCGAGGATAACCTCAGCAAGTAGTGGGACTCTCATCAACCTAGTGAGACCTTGTTTCCAAATAAAAATAAAGAAGGGCTGGGGAGTAGCTCAGAAGTAGAATACCCCTGGGTTCAATCCCCAGTAACACACACACACACACACACACACACACACACACACAGCCAATATCATACTGAATGAAGAAAAACTGAAAGCATTTCCTCTAAAATCAGGAACAAGATAAGTATGTCTTCTCTCACCAATTCTATTCAATATAGTACTTGAAACTTTAGCCAAAGCAATCAGGCAACAGAAGGAAATAAAAGGGATACAAGTAGGAAAGGAAGTAGTCAAATTGTCTCTGTTTACAGATTATATGGTCCTATACTTAGAAGATCCAAAATACTTCACCAGAAGTCTTCTAGAGTAGTTTTAAATTCTGCAAAGTATCAGGATACAAAATCAACATACAAAAATCAATAGCTTTTTTTATATACCAATACTAAATCTGCTGAGAAAGAAATCAGGAAAATAATTCCATTCACAATAGCTTTTAAAAATAAAACAAGCTGGGCGTGTGGCACATGCATGTAATCCCAGTACTTGGGAGGCTGAGACTGGAGGATCCAGGTTCACAGCCAACCTCAGCTACTTAGTGAGGCCCTCTGCAACTTAGTGAGAACCTGTTTCAAAAATAAAGAATATAAAATAGGACTGGGGGGTGTAGCTCGGAGGTAGAATGCCCCTGGGTTCAATCCCCAGTACTGTAAACAACAACAACAACAACAACAACAAAGTTAGGAATAAATTAAACCAACGAGGCAAATTGCCTCTACAAGTAAAATTACAGAGCACTGAAAAAAGAAATTGAAGATGACAGCAGAAGATGGAAAGACCTCTCATCTTCATGGATAAATAGAATTAATATTGTTAAAATAGTCATACTACTAAAAGTGAGCTAAGTATAATCCTCATCAAAATACCAATAATATTCTCCTCTGAACTAGAAAAAAAACCCCAAAAATTCATATGGAAGACAAAAAATTCTGAGGAAAAAGAGAAAAGCTGGAGGCATCACAATACCTGACTTCAAATCATACTACAGAGCTATAGCAACAAAACACCCTGATATTGGCATAAAAACAGATTCAGACTAATAGAACAGAAGATAAAAGACTAATCCACAAGCTGGGTGAGTGGCACATGTCTGTAATCCCAGCACTTGGGAGGCTGAGATAGAAGGATCACAGGTTCAAGGCCAGCCTGTGGTAACTTTAAATAAAGATTAGCGAGAACCTGTTTCAAAATAAAAAGGGCTGGGGGTATAGCTCAGTGGTAGAAAATCCCTGGGTTCAATCTCCAGTACCACAGAGATGAATCCACAGTTATAGCCAACTGATACTTGACAAAGGTGCCAAAAACATATGTTGGAGAAAAGACACCTTTTCAACAAATGGTCCTGCGGAAATTGGATATCCATGTGAAGAAGAATGAAACTAGACTTCTATCTCTCACCCTTGTACAAAGGTCAGCTCAAAATAGATCAAAGTCAGAGGAATAAGACCAGAAATTTTACAACTGCTACAAGAGAATACAGGAGAAGCACTCCAATGTATGACTGTAGGCAGTGACTTCCTCAACAGGACTCCGATAGCTCAAGAAACCATACCAAGAATCAGTAAATGGGATAGCATCCAACTAAAAACTTTCTGTGCAGCAAAGGAAACAATCAAGAGCATGAAGAGAGAGCCCACAGAATGGGAGAAATCTTTGCCAGCTACTCTTCTTCCAGAGAATTAGCATCTAGAATACATAAAGAACTCAAAAAACTCAACACCAAAAAATAAGACAACAAAAACCAAAACAGAGCAACAAAACAAATAACCCATTCAATAAAATGGGCAAGTGAACTAAACTGACATTTCTCAAAAGAAGTACAAATGGTCAACAGTTACATGAAAAAAAAAAGTTCAATATCTCAGGGAAGTGCAAATCAAAACCACACTCCATCTCTCTTCAGGTAGAGTGGCAATCAAGAATACAAACAATGCCGGGTGGGGTGGGGCACATCTATAATCCTAGAACTTGGGAGGCTGAGACAGGAGGATCGTAGGTTCTAGGCCAGCCTCAGCAACTTAGAGAGATTCTCTTTCAAAATAAAAGATGAAAAAGGGCTGGGGATGTAGCTTAGAGGTAGAATGCCCCTGGTTCAATCTTTAGCACAAAACAAAACAAAAAATATAAAAAAAACTCTAAATGCTGGTGAGGATTCAGGTAAAAGAGAACCCTTATATACTGTTGGTGGGATTGTAAGTTAATACAGCTATTATGGAAATCAGTATGGAGATTCCTCAAAAAATTAAAAATGGAACTATGATGTGATTCACATATACCACTTCTCAGTATCTATCCAACAGAATTAAAGATGGCATACTTTAGAGATAATTGGATAATTAATGTTTAGAGCAGCATGTGGTTTATGTCCTGCTGTTAGACAATTTGGTGAGGGTAGAGAGCTTTTCTATACCTGCTTCTTCTTTATGTTTTGCAGTACTGGGGATTGAAGCCAGGGGCATTCTACCTCCGAGCTATACCCCCAGCCCTATTTTTCATTCTTTATTTTGAAACAGGGTCTCACTAAGTTGCGGAGGGCCTCACTAAGTAGCTGAGGCTGTGAACCTGCCATCCTCTGGTCTCAGCCTCCCATTTACTGGAATTACAAGCGTGCATCACCAAGCCCAGCTTACCTGCTTCTTTTCGATTGCCTTCAGCTCAAAATAACCTTTATGCCATGTGTCACATTTTGGGATGGCATATTCTGCCATCTTACAGCAGCTAGAATAGAACATATCTCTACATGAAGGTCTGTATGGTCATTCCCCATAAAAAAGAATGAAATCCTGTCATTTACCACAACATGGATGGAAATGGAGGAAATAATGGTAAGTGAAGTAAGACAGCCAGAGAAAGATGAATACCACATGATCTCACTAGTATGTGGACTCTAAAAATGTTGATCTGATAGAGGTTGAGTAGAATAGTGGTTTCTGAGGCTGGTGAGAGTAGGGGAGAGGGAAGGATAGGGAAAGGTTGGTCAATAGATACTGACTTAGGAAAAATAAATTCTGGGATTCTATTGCAGAGAAGGGTGATTAGAAATAATGATAATGTACTGTAGAGTTCTCAAAAAGCTAGAAAAAAAGATTTTGCATATTTTTACTATAAATAACTCATGAATGTTTGAGATAGATATGTTTATCCTTATTTGAACATTATACAATGTACACATATATCAAAACATGATCTGAGGTTGTAGCTCAGTGGCAGAGTGTTTACCTGGCATGTATGCACAAGGCCTTGGGTTTAATTCCCAAACAAAACACACACACACACACACACACACACACACACACACACACACACAACATTCAGGAAACATCGCATGATATGCTATGAATATGTATAATTTTTATGTGTTGATTAAAAAATTAAATATAATTTATTTAAAGAATAAAAATGTACGTAAAAAACAAAAAGACTAACAGTAAAAAGGGATGGTCCCAAAGTGCTCTTTTTCAAGTAGGATTGGTACTTTCCCTCTTAGAAATCCCCAACACAACTGGGTGTGGAGGCTGAGACAGGAGGATTGCAGGTTCATGGCCAGCCTCAGCTACTTATTGAGGCCCTCTGCAAGTTAGTGAGACCTTGTTTCAAAATAAAGAATAAAAAGTAGGGGTAGGAGTAACCTGGAGGTAGAATGCCCCTGGGTTCAATCCCCAGTACTGCAAAAAAAAAAAAAA
>PVJS01029047.1:0-25068 GCA_004027185.1 Glis glis
ACTGTTGTTCCAGTGAACTAATGTCAGCAGTTTAAATAGACACCTTTTGTTCACATAAGCTCATTAAAAATGAAAGACAAAAACATGACTTTAGAGGTGGAAATATAAGACAGTAGTCTTGCATGGACTCAGATGAGAACTCAGAATTCTCCATCTTGAATGAAGAGTATACCTTCTTTTCCATAGGAAAACAGCATTGATTACTTCATCAAAATTTGTACAACTAGACACTGAATTCAGTGACAATAAATGCAACTCTATATTTAAGATAACATTTACATAAAGATAAAAATTGTACCTCATGACATTTCCTTTCATTGCCTTTACATAAGCAAAGGAAAGCTTGATTTGTTTAGGCATTACTTTGGCCCATTAGTAGTTGTTTGTGTGTGTGTGTGTGGTACTGGGGATTGAACCCAGAGGCATTCTACCTCCGAGCTACACCCCCAGTCCTATTTCATTTTTATTCTGAAACAGGGTCTCACTAAGTTGCGGAGGGCCTCACTAAGTTGCTGAGGTTAGCTTCAAACCTGCAATCCTCCTGTCTCAGCCTCCCAAGTACTGGGATTACAACCATGTGCCACCAGGCTGGCTTAAAAATAGTTTTTTTTTTCGTCTAAAATAAGTGTTAGGGGAACCACTGAAGCATAAGCCCTGAAGAACAGAATTTGAGACAAAATTCCTGCCCCTTCTACTGTTGTGTACCTAAAAGAGCTTTCTCTCTCTGATTTCAGTCCTAGAAATGAATCAATGAATACTATGCAGAGTACCAGTCCATGTATTTTTTTATGGGACTTTTAGGTATTAAATCACTAAGATCACTAAGAAAAATGAATTTCTTCTAGGATTCTCTCTCCTTCATCCAGAAATGTATATTCAGCTCTCCGCTTGACATCTCCATGTAGATGTTTGCCTAACACCCAGCGCAAACTCAATTTATCCCAAACTCAGCTTCTAATCTCTCCCCTACCTTCCAAACTGCTCTGCTTACAGCCTTCCGCCTCTCAGTTTGATGGCATTTCCATTCTCCCTGTGCTTAGGCCAAAGACCTTGGAATCTTCCTTGACTCCTCTCTTCCACTAATTATTGTTCAATCCAAAAGTTAATCATGTTCATTTTCTCTTCAAAGCACCCAGCCTCTAATGACTCTACCACCTCTCCTGCTGCCACCTGGTCCATGGCACCGTGGTCTCTCGTGGGAGCACCGCCAACAGCCTCCTGACTGGTCTCTCTGCTACTCTTGCACTCCCACGGTCTACTAGTACAGCAGCCAGAGGATACTTCAAATGTAAAGGCAGATCATCATCTCTCCACTGCTCAGTCTTCCCATAGCACCCCCTCCACTGCGGGAAAGCCAGCACCCTGCGCTGGCCTGCCAGGACCATTAGGGTCTTGCCTCCACCCCCTCTCCTGCTCTTTTACTCTGCCTGAGTCATACTGGATACTTCTTATTCCTTGTGCCAGGCATGCTCCTGCCTCCCTGCCCTGTGTTTTCCCCATGTGTCTTCATGACAAATGCTCTTACCCCTTCTAAGTACATACCATCTTCCCCATGATCACCCCACTTAAATTAGGACCTTCTAATAGAATATATCATGTAATATGTTTTAAGTTTTTTGCTTATTATCCACATTCCCCAGCTAGAAGAAGATCCACATGGAAGGTACTCAATAAATATTTCAATATTAAGGAGAAAGAGAGAGTGAGAGAGAGAGAGAGAGAGAGACTATGAAAACACCCAGTGTCCAGATATCACACCCAGTGTGATTTTCAATGCTTGTAACAGTTTGCAGAGGAGCAAAAAAAAAAAAAAAAAAAGTAAGACTAATACACAGGAGAGGCAGCTGTTTGCCAGGAAAGACCCTTCAGAGTGGCTGTGCTACTATGATACATATCTTTGGGATTTGCTCACAGTTCCTGGCTCGAAACTCCCTCCCCAAGGCAGGCCATAGAAACCAGAATTTCCCTTCCCCAAGGCAGGTCATAGAAACTCTGATCTTCCCCAGTCTTTCTGTCTTGGAGCTAGCCTTAAAGAAATACTCTGACTTACCAATAGGTCATGAGACCCCCACATTCCAAATTGGTCCTGCCCCATACCCTGGAGGGAGGAATGCTGTGCAGACAAGCCCAGAAGAATGTTGACCAGACAGGCTTGCTGGGTTTTCCCACGCAGTCTATTAGCATTCGATATGTAATGAAGTCTCCAACCCAAAAGGACCTGGTTGGAGAGATTCTGGACAGCCAAACAGTAGATTGAGGGGAGTGGATCTGGAGGATAGCACGGTATCCCTTCTCCCATACCTAACCCTATGCATTGCTTCATCTGTATCCTTTGTGATATCCTTTAAAATAAACTGCTAAATTTGTTTCCCTGAGTTCTGTAAGCCTCTCTAGCAAATTAATTGAACCTATTTCAGCCCGTTGTCCAGAAGCACAACAACCTGAGCTTGTGACTGGCATCTACAATGCGGGAGGGGGAGGGTTGGGAGCAGTCTTGGGGACTGAACCCTCCACCTGTAGGATGTGACGCTATCTCCAAGTAGACACTGTCAGAACTGAATCAGATTAAAGGACACCCGGCTGATGTCTGCTGCAGAATTAATTGCTTGCATGTTGGTGGGGAAATACGCTCATACTTTATAGGGTCACAGAAGTGATCTCTGAGTGTAGAGTAGGAGAAACTGAATCTGAGTTGAAGTTGGCTTAGGTGCAGATTACCTTACTTCAAACACAGCCATGGTCCGTAAGAGCTCCTAAAATCTTCCTTTTATCAAGGAGGGATCAGATTTAGAATGGATGACCCCCACTAAAAATTTACACGGAGTTGCTAGGCATGCCAGAATTTACAAATGATGTCAGTTCTTTCCACTAACCATGTCCACTGTCCAGATTTTACCCTTTTGAGAGAATGGTACCCAGGAAGCTGATTTAGTATTCAAAACGTGGTTCAGGGATTTTGGAAGCAGTGCTAAAGATGACTAACCCTTTTGAGGACTGTTTAATCCAGGCCATGGCAAGTCCTGAGATTCATCCATACTTCACAACATCTTCATCCATCCATATTAATGCCCATGAGAGTCAGATTTTCTTTTCCTGGCCTTATGGGCCCATTAGTAATTTTTCTTCTCTGGGCCTGTCTTCTTCTTTCCCCATGAGAACCAGTTCATTGCACACAAACTTTTTCCAGGTAGGATGGATTAGGTTTCTACCTACAAAATTACAACCATATTGCCGTGTCTCCTAGGAATTAAGCAGAGGTCGCTTTGCCAAGTCCTCAATCTCTTAGTCTACTCCCATCAGGCATGGGTCCAGTCTCTGTAGACCCCAAAGGGGTGCCTATATCCAGATTGCAAGTCCTTGGGCCCCCACAACATTGGTCCCTTCTGTGGACAGCAGTGCTGAACTCAGGGGCCTTCTTCTATGCCCACTACCATCACTAATGAGCTATTTTGACCACAGACAAATCACCTGGCCTTTTTTTTTTTTTTTTTTTGCGGTACTGGGGATTGTACCCAGGGGTGTTCTACCTCTGAGCTACACCCCCAGCCCTATTTTTTATTCTTCATTTTGAAACAGGGTCTCACTAAGTTGCAGAGGGCCTCACTAAGTAGCTAAGGCTAGCCTTGAACCCGGATCCTCCGGTCTCCGCCTCCCAAGTACTGGGATTACAAACGTGCGCCACCAGCCCGGCGTTCACCTGGCCTTTTTGAGCTTTTGTTTCTAAATCTAAAAATGAGGGGTTGGAACTCTCCTAAAGTACCTTCTATTTCTAAAAAATCCAAGATTCCACCAGGCATAGCAGCACATGCCTATAATCCCAACAACTTGAGAAACTGAGGCAGGAGACTAAGCAAGTTTGAGGCCATCTGGGTAACTTAGTGAAACCCTGTCTCAAAGTGGAGGGAGAGGCTGGGGATGTAGTGCAGGGGTAGAGCACTTGCCTAGTATGAGTGAGTTCATGGATTCAATCCCCGGTACCGAAAAAAAAATTTTTTTAAGGTTCTACTTTTTCACTTACCTCTTCAATTTTAAATGACAACAGCATCTGAAAATCTCTTTCCTAAATTTTCCCAAGGCCAGATGTTCCTGGCTCTGAAGTTGAGGGGAAAAAAGTCTTTAAATAACCTGACATTTGTGTCTTTTAGAGAAAATTATTCTCTGGCCTTTTTTACTTCTTTCTTTTACTCCTACTTCTTTATGAATCTTTAAAAGAAGTCTTTAAAAGCAAACTATTCATACTTCCTGATTCTTCAGGATCTATAACATTATTTTCTTCAAATTATTTCCCTTCTATGAAACCTCTGGGGGAAGGGCTGAAGGAGGAAGCACAATGCCCACGCATGTAAGTTCTGGCCTGAGTTTTCAGAAGGTGATGGACATGCAATGGCAGAGATAAAAGTTGAAAGAAAGCAAAGGGAAGAAGAGAAAGAGCCGAGACACATACTGTTTGCTTTGAAAGGGGTTTTAGAAGAAGCTCTGGTGGCAGTTCATCAAGAATGCTCATTTAAATGATTCGTAGGACTGAGACTTTCCTAAGAAGTCACACTGCAGTGACAGGCAGAATGGGAACATCAATTCTCTTCCTTTAACATCTCCCTCTGTGCAGCTTTCTGCATAGCAGGCTGGTGAGGTACTGGGCAGCCCCTCTTCTGGGCCTACACCCAGTCTTAAGTGAAATAAAGAAGACATAGGCAGACAAATACTGTATGATTCCACTTACATGTGGTACCTAGAGGAGTCAAACTTATAGAAACAAAATAGAATGCTGTTGCCACGGGCTGGTGGAAAGGGGAAATAGGGAGTTATTTAATGGGCACAGAGTTTCAGTTTTACAAAATGGAAAAGTTCTGGAGACTGGCTGCATACCAATGTGAATCTACTTAACACTTAACACCACCGAACTGCACACTTGCTGGTTAAGATGGTAAATTTTATCACAATTTAAAAATGTATAGTTCCTATTATTTCCCAATGTGATGGTGATACCAGTAATACTTTACACATGCCCAGAAACTTCTCTCTGAGAAACACAGAGTGCTAGGTCTCCAGATTCGTTCATGTCAACTCAAAATGATGATCAAGGATGAATTCAGTTGTAAAGGTTGTACTCAGCAGAGTTTTATTTTCTTTTTCTGTACTAGCAAGAATGTATACTTCATCATTTTATCCCTCTGAAACTCAGGCCACCCAAACATCTGTGGATGTTGACTTAAAGTATTACTCCTGTGTCACGTGGAATTCTGGGGAGAAGAGGCTGCGTATATGTCAGGGTCCGGGGGAAAAGAAAGATTTGTGAAGTCAGCCCTGTTCCTCTTCTTATTTGGAGAACTAAGTAATGTGTCCATACTGTTCCTCACCATAAAATTCACTATTTGCTCTCCAGATTAAAGGAAACCATTCATCTCTTTCTACATTTCACCTTCGAGTGGAACTCAGTGTTCAACTTGGCAGTCATTCCTGTCTAAAAATTATACCATGATGACCACCTCAAGTGCTCTCCACCATCCAGCAGGATCCACCCCTTCTGCCATTCTGAGTCCTCCTCTCTTTTAGAGCAACACCTCTGATCCCCAGACCTGGGGATCAGAGGTGTTGCTTAATGACAACATTTTAAATCTTTTCTTGCATCTCAAACACAAAGTGAAAGAGGGAAAGTGGAAAGCTGGAGAAGGGGCCAAAAAATGTCTAAGGAGAAAAGAAATGGAGACGGCTTTGGAAGGATGCATTCACCAAAAAAAAAAAAAAAAAAAAAAAAAAAAAAAAAAAAAAAAAAAAAAAAAAAAAAAAAAAAAAAAAAAAAGACATAAGGTCCATCTGGAAAGTATTTTAACAAAATAAAAAGCCCCTTTCTACTACAAGCAGCAGATTAGCATAATATAAAACTCCCTGAACAGCAAAGCTCTATAACAAATTCAAAAAGCAAAACAAAACTGAAAGAAGTGCTCCTTCAAGGGATGCCCAACCACCGCTAAGCTGTAAGCCTCTTCCTGGTGTTCAAGGGCAGCGCATGTAGAGTCCACCCTACTGCAGTTCCCATTTGGATATCTCCCCCAGGCGTTTGTGCAAAGGGCCCCCATGGCAATAAGGTCCAATCTGCCCCCACCTCACACCCGATGAAACCGTGCAGTGCCAGTCAGAGCTAGCGAAGGGTTTCTGAAACCATAGGACTGAGATCCCCGGCTGAGAACCCTCCCTCATTGTCATCTTACTCTCCGTTTTCTTGCACAACATGGTAGTAAAAAATGAAAAATATGTGGCAATCTACGGACATGAGCAACAATGATTTTCCTCTTTCATCACTGCTCTGGATAGTTTGCATTGCTGGGACATAAACAACACGTGAGTCCACTAACCCTTCACCCCTTGTGTTGTTTTTCAGTACATTCACAAGTTAGAACACTAGCTAGAACGAACAGATGAAACTGGAAACTCTGAATCCTAGTCTCCTCTCCTCACTCCCTCCCTCCTTCCACTACCAAAGCAAAAGAAGCAATCTAGGATCGATTCCAAAACATCCAGAAAGAGCTCGGCAACTGCTCTGGCTAACGTGCTCTCGTGCTTAACAATTCAAGAATGAAGTAACTTCCTTCTAGCTCAGACTTAAGACATTTTTCTTTTCCATTATAGATCTGAAAGCAGCGGGTCATTGTGTTGGAACCTTTCATTGACTTGCTGTTCTTTATGAAACTGTCCCTCATTGGCTATAGGATGAATAATAATCTTGGGCCTTTTAGATGTTTCTGGGCTCCTCTTTCTCAACCCTTCACCCTTCTTTCTGGCTCTTCTGTAGATTCTTCAAATCTTCCTTTCTAGAGGAAGCACAAGGTTGAGGAAAGAAAACACTTACTACATCCAAGCCTTATGGTGTCTCCAAACCCTGCTCAGCCTTAGCTGAGGGCTGTGCTGGCCTCTTAAACTGGTACCAGCAAGGAACTTCCTCATCTCACACTCAGGCTGCCCCTGCCCCTTCCTCTCTACTCCCATTTTGTGTTAGCAAGAGAAGGAAGGAGAAAAAGAAAATAAAAAAGAGGAAAAAATAGGAACAAGAATTTATAGACATGAGATATTGTTTTAACATGAACTACAAGCTAAAAGATAGGTTTTACAAGATAAAAAGTACATAAAAACAACAAACTTCTGCATACAGCCTTGCGGCATGTTTTTACACACAGTATTTCTGTATTCTCTAACACCCTTTAAACGCCCTGCATATGTTGCAATGATCTGTCCTGTTTCAGATTTATGCTAATAAAATGAGAAGAGGCTTAGCTGCATTCCATGAAATAAGTTATTTAATGAACATCTGAAGTTTTGTTTTTTAAAAGGCAAAGAAGTTCAAACAGGGAAGCAAGAGATTCTGAGAATTTCATTGAGCCATTATGGCTCAATGTTTGTTCCTCTAACAGTGCAGTTACCAGCTATACACTGGTTCTTACGTTCAAAGCCAGAGCAATTTCTTCCCATTAGAGAAATAAAGACAGTTCAAGGAAAGAGAATCAATTAGGTTTTCAGAGCAGCTGTGGAAAGTTTTCCAGAGGCAGAAAGCACTGACCTGTGTTGCTTAGTCCGCTGAAGACGGCCAAGAGCTGAGCCCCCTGCTGTCTTCTGGCCGGCTTCCTGTAAGTGCTACATGTGACATTGCACTTCCTCACTGCACCTTCTTCCACTCGCCTCGCTAATCGCTCAGAGGCATGTGATAAGATCGGCTGGCTGCGTTCTCACACGGGTAACCCTGTGTCTACAGAAACGATTGTCTCCCTGCTGGGTCCCCCAGCTTCTTTGGGGTGTTCCTAGGGCCCAAGGGGAGTGCTTTCTGGACCCATGGCACTTCTGGACTCCCTTGGGGGCAGGGGGAGGGAGAAAAAGTTTTGAACTACCGGTCTCCGTCCTGGGGTTGGGGTTCCACAGCTGAGAAGGGGCAGATCACTACAGTGGAGCCTGGGGCATGGGCACTCCTGTTGTCAGGGCAGCTCTCGGCACTGCTGCCCACCCTCTCGATGGTGCTGCTTCCAGGATGTCCCCACACTCCTTTCTGGAGGGCATCACCATCAATGGAGCACATCCAGGTCTCAGTTCACATTTCTAGATTCTGCAGCAACCATGGCCACTCAGCCTGAACTTCCTGGGATAGTCTCAAGTTCACATGCAGTCTAATTAGTCATGCTGTCAGACAGTATGCCCTAATTCTTGGGTTGGAAAACAAAACCCATGTATTGTCAGCCTCCTTCGGCTCAATAACTCTGATACTAGCCTGGGCGGCGAGCCAGGGAGATTGTCCAGATGTGCCCGTCTCTGCCCTGGACAGGGGGAGCCTGGAAGAGGGCTGGGGCAAGGACTCAGCAGGAAGCCCGAGGGGGCCATTTCTAGCTTTCTAGTTCCTGTAGCCAGTGCCTTCCTCTTTCCTTTTATAATTCCCCTAGCTCTCAGGAGGGTCCAAACATACTGGAATTTGTGGATGTAGGAAGTGGTGTGTGGGAGTAAAACCATGTCCTGGATGAAGCAGAATATTCTGCAATTCCTGCAACTGGACTCAGTGCAGAAACCCCAAAACTGTTTCTATTTGGCTTCCCCAGCACAACTCTTTTTTAAAAGTGCTTTTAAAGGGATTTTGTTTTTAGCAAGGTAACTGTTGACAAGTTCCAAGTTTTGAAAATATTACCCTATAATTCCCCGGTGAGGTTTTCTGTGTGAGGAAAGGAGTCCTGAGAGTCAGAGTTGTGGACAACAGTCGAACTCTCAAGTCTCACCACATGATTGCAGTTCTGGTTTTGAAAACTTGTGTTAACTCTTTAACCAACTTGACAATTGATGGCTGGTTTTCTTTTTTTTTTTTTTCGGTACCGGGGATTGAACGCAGGGGCGTTCTACCTCCGCGCTACGCCCCTGGCCCTATTTTTTATCCTTTATTTTGAAACCGGGTCTCACGAAGTTGCAGAGGGCCTCACTAAGTAGAGAGAGAGAGAGAGAGAGAGAGAGAGAGAGAGAGAGGGAGAGACAGAGAGAGAGAGAGCGCGCGCGCGCCTGCGCACACGTGTGCGCAAGCTGAAGCTGGCCGTGAACCCGGATCCTCTGGTCTCCGCCTCCCAAAGTACTGGGATTACAAGCGTGCACCACCACGCCCGGCCTGGTTTTCTGATTGAACTGTACACTTAGATTAGCCACGAGCCAGGACGACTGCCCAAGCTACAGCTTTAAAATAGGAATAATGGTAAAACTTGGGCATTTGGAGTCAGACATTGCAAAGAACTTTGGAAAAACAAAATACTACATGGATGAAAAATGCTAACAACTCTATCTGAATGTATTTAGAAGTGTCACATTCTGGGTGAAGCTCCATTTTTCAACTAAGCAGTTATATTTGTTCTACTTAAGCTGTGCTCCATATGGAATTAGTGAAGGTCTTAACAAAATGCTTTATAGTGTTCCTTTAAAATCTTTAACCTGACTTTTGTTCATGAATTTTTTTTGTTTAGACATTTGAAATTTTTAATAGACCTTATTATTCAGAACGGTTGTAGATTTACAGAAAACTTGAGAAGATAGTACAGAGTGCCATTATATTCTACACCCAGTCTTCCCTATTAGCAATATTTTACATAATGTCAGTGATATATTAGAAAAAACTAGTAAACCATTATTGAAATGTTATTATTAACTAAAGCCATAGTTCATTTAGATTTCCTTAGTTTTTACCCAGTATGTTTCTTCTGTTGCAGGTTCCCATCCAGGACACCACATTACATTTAGTCATCAGTCTTCCTTGGCTCTACTTGCCTGTGACAGTTCCTCACTGTTTTCGATGACTGACAGTTTTGAGGAATACTGGTTAGGTCTTTCATAGAATGTGTCACAACAGAATTTGTGTGATGTTTTTCTCATGATAAGACTAGGGTTAGGGGTTATTTAGAAGGGGATCACACAGGCAAAGTATGACTTTTAATCATATTGTGTCAAGTATACATATTACCAATATGATTTAATCCTGTTGGTGTTGGGCTTGATCACCTGGCTGAGGTAGTGTTTGTCAGGTTGCTCCCCACTCCTCCCCACCTTTCTATAACATACTCTTTGGAAGGAAGTCCATAAAATTTATATGGACTATCCATATAAATTATTTGGAATTCTTCTGCATGGCATATCTGTTTCTTCTCCATATTTATTATTTTTCAATCATTCATTTGTATCAGTGTCGTCTTGTAGATATTTATTTTATACCCTGGGTAATAATTCAACAGTACTTTATTTTGTTGCCTAAACTGTTCCAGTTTGACCACTAGGAGTTCTTTCAGTTGGTTTCTGTGCTCCTTATACATACCACTATCAGTGTTTTTATTTTTTGTTTTTAAGCACTTTGTTACTTTCCAACACTACAAGATGCTCCAGGCTCATTATGTATAATACTGTCCATGATTATTTTTTGCTTGTTTTGACAAGGTAGTAAAAGAAATCTGTGGGCTTGACAAAACTTTTATCTCCCTTCAATTTTCAGCAGTTCTGTTCTTGTGTATTAATAAAAGTATTTTAAAAATTGCTTTCATAAAATTAGTTGTAGCATCTACCCAGTAGCAAAATATCAAAACCGGAGACACCCACTGAATGAATTTCTGCATTTCCTTAATTCCAAGACACATATCTGTGTTGGTAGCATTTTTTCTTTATATTTTAACATTCCTAGAATCAAAGTATACATTTAATTGTGAGGCTGAGACAGGAGGATCACAGGTTTGAGGCTAGTAGGATGTGGTAACTTAGTGAGACCTGTTTCAGAATAAAAAATAAAATAGGAAAAGGATAGACAGCTTTTTCCTTTTTAGTTATTTATAGTTAAAGTTGGTATTAAAGATTGATTTTTTTGATCTTTTATAAATTGACTTATAAATCAGTTTTCTATTAAAATATTTTTAATATTTAAAAAATATTTTAAATGGCATTTACCTACCACACACAAAAAAAATAAATGAATAAAATAGGGCTGAGAATGTAGCTCAGAGGTATAATACCCCTGGGTTCAACTCCTAGTACCACACACACACACAAAAGTATACATTAATATTGTGTCCTTTTTCTATCTCCTTATGTGTCATTACTTTGATAGTATACCTTACAAGTGATGGTGTCTTGGGAGTAGAAGAAGTACAGCAGTCAATTTCCATTTGGACTAACAGATACCACTTAACTATTTTTCCTGATTCCCCCCCCCCCCGCTGAACAAATATTTTGATTAAAATGGTTTAATGTGTAGCATCTAAAAACATTAAAAAACACTAAGATTTTTTAGTCCCAGACACATTCTAACTTTACTTCACACCACAAATTCTCATCGAGTCCTAAATACAGGTAAAAAAAGAAATGAGGTATTAAATTTTTTTCTGGGTTTACTATCTGACTCTTTGTGTTTACTGTGTCACTCTCCCAAGATCCCACGAATTCCTTATCATGCCTAAGGAGCCCAATGGTGATGCTGAAGGGTTGGGAGAAGAGTTTCGGTCTGGCTGAGGCGGAGCAAGTGTGCTGGCTGGTCAGCAGGTGGGGGAAGGCCTCTTGCTTCTGTTTTCCCACTCAAGGCAGCCGAATGAGTGCGGACGGCAGAACCACCCTTCCCTTCTATCCAGCTAATGAACCACTGTTGCTTTGGGAGCATCATGCTTTATAGATTTTGTTTTCTAATGGATAAAGACTAATTCAACCACTGGAATATTTCACAAATAGTTACAGACAAAATGGCCAACCTTTTCATCCAGGCAGGCAGAATTTTGCTAATCTTTTTTTTTTTTTTTTTGCGGTACCGGGGATTGAACGCAGGGACGTTCTACCTCCACGCTACGCCCCCGGCCCTATTTTTTTATACTTTATTTTGAAACCGTGTCTCACAAAGTTGCGGAGAGCCTCACTAAGGAGAGGAGAGAGAGAGAGAGAGAGACAGGGAGAGAGAGAACGAGAGAGCTGAGGCTGGCCGCGAACCCGGATCCTCCGGTCTCCGCCTCCCAAAGTACTGGGATTACAAGCGTGCGCCACCACGCCCGACAGAATTTTGCTAATCTAAACACTACTTTCTGCCCCACTCCTGTGTAAAAGGTACCGAGGTACCAACAATACCATCATCTCACCAGCACCCAGAAGGAACTGGAAGAGATGCAGCAATGGCTTTTTTTCAGCAACTGTTCACCAAATCCTTATGACATGCAGACATGAGCTAAGTACTTTACACACACACACTTTCATTTAATTCTCATGAAAATCCTCTAAGGTAGGTACTATCATCTCTCCTTTATAGATAAAGTAACCAAGTTTAGAGAGATTAACCCTTCCAAGGTCCCCTGATAAATTTGAAGCCCACTTGCAAGCTCAGCTGTCTGACCTTAGGGAAATGCGAATCTAAACCACAAGGAGATATTATCTCATTCTAGTTAGAATGGCTACTTGATATATATATATAAAACACGAATACTGGTGAGAATGAGGAGAAAGGGGAACTGTCATACACTATTGGTGGAAATGCAAATTTATAACAGTCACTATGGAAAACAGTATGGAGGTTCCTCAAAAAACTAGAAATAGATATGCTGCAGCAATCCCATTACTGGATATATAGCCAAAGGAAATGAAATCAGTATGTTTAAGATACACTTGCAGTCTCTGTTTACTGCAGCATTATCCACGACAGCCAAGACATAAAACAGCCTAGGTGTCCATCCCCAAGATAGAGAAACAGCTGAGGTGTCTATCAACAGATGAACAGGTAAAGAAAATGTGGTATTTATACACAATGTAATATTACTCAGCCATAGAATGGATGAAATCCTGTCATTTGCAGCAACATAGATAGAACTGGAGGACATTATGTTAAGTGAAATAAGCCAGACAGAAAGACAAATGCTACATATTCTTACTTATAGGTGAAAGCTTAAAAAGTTGAACTCACAGAAGTAGAGAATAGTGGTTACCAGAGGCAGGGAGGATGGAGATACATGGTTAAAGGGTAGAGGGGTACAGCTGGATGGGAGGAGTAACTTCTAGTGTCCAATGGTATACTAGGATAACTATGGTTGGCAACAATTAATTGTATATTTGAAAATAGCCAGTAGAGATTTTGAATGTTCCCAACATAAAGCAATGATAAGTATTTGAGGTGCTGGATATACCAATTACCCTGATGTGCTCATAACACCTTGCATACATGTATTGAAATATCACACTGTACTCCATAAATATGTACAATTATTATGTGTTCATTATAAATGAAAAAATATTAAAACAGCCAGGCATGGTAGCATATGCCTGTAATCCTAGTACTCAGGAGGCTGAGACAGGAGGATCACAGGGTCGAGGCCAGTCTCAGCAACTTAGCAAGGTCCTCAGCAACTTAGTGAGATCCTGTTTCAAAACAAAAAATAAAATAGGGCTGGGGTATAGTTTGGAGGTAGAGCACCCCTGGGTACAGTCCCTAGTACTCCCCCACACACAAATTAAAACAAAAACCAATAAGACAAAATTTCAATATACTACTGTGTATTGACCAATATATGTTTATTTTTTATTAGAGATTTTCTTGGTCTAATATTTTGTAAATATCTCCATGTGTTTTTTTTTCTTCTTTTGGTACTGGGGATTGAACCCAGAGGCATTCTACCTCTGAGCTATTTTTATGTTTTATTTTGAAACACAGGGTCTTGCTAAGTTCCTGAGGTTGGCCTTGAACCTGCAATACTCCTGTTTCAGCCCCCCAAGTACTAGGATGGTTTTTTTAAAATTTTTCATTTCCGCCGGGTGTGGTGGCACACGCTTGTAATCCCAGTACTTTGGGGGGCGGAGACCGGAGGAGCCGGGTTCGCGGCCAGCCTCAGCTCTCTCTGTCTCTGTCTCTGTCTCTGTCTCTCTCTCTACTTAGTGAGGCCTTCCACAACTTCGTGAGACCCAGTTTCAAAATAAGTATAAAAAAATAGGGCCAGTGTAGCGCGGAGGTAGAACGCCCCTGGGTTCAATCCCCGGTACCGCAGAAAAAAAAAATTTTCATTTCCTCTTTGTTGGGTTAAGTCAATAATAATATTAACATTATTCAAATATTCTGTTCTTATTTTTGCCTACTGGATCAAAATCTGAAAGCATTTTGTTAAAGTCTCCAAGTATGATTTATAGAAGACTATTTGTATTTTTTAAATTTTTGTTTATATTTTTATTTGTTTGTATTATTTTATTTGTATTTGCAAAAGATTTTACTTTATCTAATTCAGTGAATTAGACAGTATACTCAGTGCATATAGCTTCATTATTGATAAATCTTCTTGTTGGATTTATGCCTTTTATTCTTCTATGCCTTAAGGACTTATTTACATTCAATACTACATTTTAATAGTAATATTATCAGCCCTATTTTTGTTACTATTCACCAAGTATTCCTTAATTTTCATCCTTTCTGTGTACTTTTGGTCTACATTCCACTCTTGAAGACAGCATATAGCTAGATTACCTCTTTAATGGTCTAAAAACCATTGATCTTAGAAGAATTAACCTAGTCACATTTATTGTTATATATTATCTTATATTGTTATATATTATCTTATTCCTACCATTTTATTATATGTTTTCTATTGTACTGTTTTCTTCTTGTTTTTTCCCTTTTTCTTGATTTTTGCTGACTTGATTTTTCCCTTTTCTTGATTTTTGGTTGTCTGGGTTTTATTATTGTAGTACCCTCTACCCCTGGCTGTGTATATGTATTTTAATATCTGATGATTTAGAAATCCTACCTTGCTTTTTTTCTAGATATCAATTACATGTGACCTTTCTTGATGAACATCAGAGAACTTCACAGTAGGATCCCGGTATCTGGTAAGGTCAGTCCATTGTTTTGGGAAATGAAATGATAGCTTCATATTAATAATAATAATTATATATTGTGGGTTCACATTATACAGGCATTAGAAACCCTTCTGAAAGGTTCTGCTGCCAGGTCTCCATTCACTCCTCCCACCATATGGAGGGTTGCTATAGCTCTCTGCAGTACTGTGGGTAAGTTGGGGCAGAGGGGCAGCCCGGAGCCCAGCTGGGGCACAGCCAAGACATATGAGGAATGCTTCTGCAAACCTGGGCCCTAAGACATGCAGGAACTATGGAGATCTGAGGAAGTCTCTGCAAAATGGAGGCTGTCAGGGGGGTTTCCAGCCATCTCACTCCCAGTCATAACAATCGTCATTGGCTGAGGAATCTGTTCTATAATTGGGCACAAGCATGAGAATGTAATCATACCCTTTAAAGAATCAAGGAACTCAAGCCAGGTGTGGTGGCACTCACCTGTAATCCCAGTAAATTCAAGGCCAGCCTCAGCAACCTAGCAAGACTCTGTCTCAGAATAAAAATAAAAAGGGGTGGGGATGTATAGTTCAGAGGTAGAGCACTTGTCTATCATGTGCAAAACCCTGGGTTCAATCCCCAGTACACCAACAAATAAGAAATAAAGAAAAAAGAGGGAATTAAGGAATTCAATTGAGAAAATAACACTGCTAGACCTGCTGAGGCTAGAATTCTGAGTTTCCTACTGTCTAGCTAGAAGGAACAATAATAAATGAGAATCCACAACTTTTTCTTTTCTAAAATTAGGCAGCTGTCATTATTTTTCAAAAAGATTTGAAGCCAGGTGTGGTGGCACATGCCTGTAATCCCAGTACTTGGGAGGCTGAGACAGGAGGATCACAGGTTAAAGGACAGCCTCTGCAACTTAGCAAGATGCTGTTTCAAAATATAAAATGAAAATATGGCTGAGGGTGTAGCTCGAAGGTAGAATGCCCCCTGGGTTCAATCCCCAGTACTGCAAAAAACAAAACAAAACAAAAAAAACAATGTTTTTTATATTGATGCCGAAGAGAGGGGGAGGGAGGAAACTCTGATCATAAAATACAGGTATTGGAGCTACGTGTGGTGGCAGCACATGCATGTAATCCCAATACTTGGAGGCTGAGACAAGAGGATCCCAAGTTCAAAGCTAGCCTCAGCAACTTAGTGAGACTCTGTTCTAAAATAAAAAATAAAGAGGGTTGGGGGTATAGCTCAGAGGAATGCCCCTGGGTTCAATCCCCAGTGCGAAACAAACAAAAAACCTACAGGTATTGGTTGTGTGGTTTTTAAATGTGTATGTGTTTAAGTGAAAGTTAACATTTAAATTTCATATATGATTTCTTATGGAGAATGCTGGTGTGGTGGGGAAGTGGGAACAGAGAATAAAGTTCTAGAAACTGTTTAAATACCTGTCAGTAACTGAATTTACTGTACTGAAATCCTGGTTTGAACCACAAAGAAGTGGTAAAATACCTTTGAAAAGTATTTATGCTTTTACATTTTTTTTTTTTTTGCGGTACCGGGGATTAAACCCAGGGGCATTTTACCTCCGCGCTACACCCCTGGCCCTATTTTTTATACTTTATTTTGAAACTGGGTCTCACGAAGTTGCGGAGGGCCTCACTAAGTAGCTGGGGCTGGCCGCAAACCCGGATCCTCTGGTCTCCGCCTCCCAAGTACTGGGATTACAAGCATGCACCACCACGCCCGGCTATGCTTTTACATATTTTAAACACCAAATTAAAATTTATTTTTAGTCATTCTCATATTACAAATGGAGAGAGTAAGTTTCCAAGAGTTGGAGGGATTTGTTCAAACTAGTAAATAAGTGACAGAACTGGAACTTAACCCCAAAGTTTCTGACTACAAGTCCAGTGTCATTTCCTGTACACACCAAAACTCTCTCCTTATTCTGTCTCTGAGAGAAACTTAAATGCATGAACACTACACGTGGATGTACAGGCAGAAACCGTAGTGAGGCATGCCCTTGGTGGACGATGCTTCGCATTGTAGGCCACACAGTTCAGCCGGACCCCAGATCAATTGTTTCTACATTGTTTTTTTGGGGGGTGAGGTTTTCAGAGGATTATGTCATGCTAAAGCTTTCCTCATTGGCAATCATGCAAAATGACACCATGCCCCGCATTTCTGAGCCCTTAGAGCAGCGAAGGGGAAGTTGAAAGGTCAAGGAAGTTCTCTCACTGGCGCACTACATACGGGTATATTACTTATGCCCTTGCAATGTAATCTAAAACAGAATTATCAAGCCCATGGACCAGCTCCCTCAAAGCCAGAGCTCTACCTTAGGATCATTCTTTGGCATACCACAGGGCCTGATGCCAACAACCGAACAGGCACTCTTCAATATCATGCAACTGAATTCCAAATAATCAGGCTCTTCATTCATCTTTATTATTGATCACAACACTAAAAGGAGAGCTGGGTGTGGTGGCGCACGCTTGTAATCCTAGTACTTGGGAGGCTGAGACCAGAGGATCAGGGTTCGTGGCCAGCCTCAGCTACTTAGTGAGGCCCTCTGCAACTTAGTGAGACCCTGTTTCAAAATAAAGTATACAAAATAGGGCTGGGGGTGTAGCTCGGAGGTAAAATACCCCTGAGTTCAATCCCTAGTACCGCAAAAAAAAAAAAAAAAACCACTGAAAGGAAATGGCAAATTCCTTTGTTCATAGGAAGACTGGCTAGGGAGCATAGGAAAGCCTTGTCATTCCTCTAAGATGAGTTTTAAGAAGCATCATACAGAACTCCCGAGGATGCAGAGAGTGCTAAGAACCAAGGTGCCTTTATATATTTGCTGCTCCTTGCTTTTAGGACACATAGCGAATGGACTAATACAAGGCAATGCAAACAACTCAAAGGTGTGCCAACGGTGTTCGGAGGGATCATGGATGGAAAGGTGCCCTCTTTATGCAAACTTGTGGCCTGGACTCAGAATCTGTGCTTTCCTCACACACATAAGGAACATGGGACCAAGAGAACGCCTAAACAAGTGTCTGTTTATACCGTCTTCTTATTCAGACACAACCATCCCTCTCTTGCCCATTTAAGAGCACACAGAATAGGGCAGAATTGGCAAGAGGCTCACATCACTTCTAAAAGGAAGGACTCTGGAATCAAACTGCTTAGGTTCCAATAATATATCCACTACTTACTAGTTGCAGTGAATTGCTTTATTCTTTTGGGCCACCATTTTCTCATCTATAAAATGGGGATAATTTTAGAAGTATTAAATGTGATGCTGCATTCAAAGATCTTAACCAGTACAGTGCAAAAATGGTGGCTACTGTTACTGTTAATAGGGGCAAAGCCAGGCATGGTGGCGCACGCTTGTAATCCCAGTACTTGGGAGGCTGAGACAGGAGGATCCAGGTTTGCGGCCAGCTTCGGCTACTTAGTGAGACCCTCCGCAACTTAGTGAGACCTGTTTCAAAATAAAGAATAAAAAAAATAGGGCTGGGGGTGTAACTTGGAGGTAGAGTGCTCCTGGGTTCAATCCCCAGTATCGCAAAAAAAAAAAAAGGTGGAAAATTTTATTATGAGGATATCCTAGATAGAATTTCTCACAAGAAATTCAATTAGAATTCAAGAAAAGCAATTAGTCAAACAAAGAACCGCATTTCTGAGAGTGCTGTGCAAGTGAGAAATGAAGGATATTCAGGAACCACGGGAAATGAAGCTGTAGGTCATCCTAGAGGGGCACAAGTCAGCCAGGAAGTAGGAAAGGAAATCCATAAGGGTGCTGTGAGTCTACGGGTTGTGTAGCATATTTGTTCCTAAATTTGGAAAGGTGGAAAGTCTTTGTATCTGATCAAAAAATAAGGAGGAAAACTGTGTGTGAATTAACATCTCCGCGATAAAATAAACAAAAAGAAAACAAGGAAAGCTTTGCGGCTAGTGAGAAACTATGTGGATGAGAGACAAAGAAAGGTTTAGTAGCAGCCATGAGTGTAGGTAGAGGAATAGCTGGCTACACAGAATTTTGGAGAAGCTGCTTATATGGTATGAAGGGTAAAACTCTTAGGCCACGCCTTTTAGAAAAACCTAAATTAGAGAGATATGTTCTTTTTCAAGGCTTCTGGTATTAGAATGTGTTTTCTTTGACTGAGATTCCAGGCAGAATCTGGCCATGTGAGGCCTCAGGATTTATTATTTATTACAATTAGAGCATGGGTCATATCCAACTGAGCAACATCAAACCCAATCTCATGTGTTTATCATATTTTTTTCTGATCTATGATTTGAGTTTTGAAGTGGCTGCAGATAGGCTGAATTACATGATTCCTCAAAGGAAGTAATTTATAAAACACAAATACCTGTCAAGAGTTTATTTATTAATAACAGTCATAATGAATGGGAAACAGTACATTTTGTATATCAGCATCTATTGTTTGCCTCATCCAACTTCTAGAAATAAAGTTGGTGCCTGGCATGGTGGTGCACGCTTGTAATCCCAGGACTTGGGAGTCTGAGACAGGAGGATTGCAGGCTCAAGGACAGCCTCAGAAACTTAGTGAGGCCCTCCACAACTTAGTGAGACCCTGTTTCAAAATGAAAGAATAAAATAGGGATGGGGGTGTAGCTCAGAGGTAGAATACGCCTGGGTTCCATCCCCAGTACTGAAAAAAAAAAGAAAAAGAAAAGAAAAGAAATAAAGCTGGTGCTCTGGGTGGTGCCTAAAATAAAACCAGAGTACTATTTACTAAGCCACTGTTGCAAATCTCTCAATGATATATTAACTTAGGTACTGAAAGCAAAATAATATCCACCAATTAACTTCCAAGGACAAATCTGTAGAAAAATGGTCTGACATCTCTCTGTGTCTAATAACATTAAGTGTATTTACTGAAATATGTCTCCTAAACATTTTGTATAAACTGCATTTGGACATCAGGGGCACTGGAGCATTAACAACATTGATAGAAGTGTAGGCAGAATAGGAGCTAATGGAAGATTACAATGAATTGATTGTGGTTTTTATTTTTAATAAACTCTATTTCCCTTATTATTGGAAAATTACCACCATAAACTGTAATACTTATCAAAGCATGTTGAGATTTCTAGTAACCAGATTTATAGGTGTGAAACCCTCCCAAGCAATAAGGAATATGCAGGGAGAAAACAAGCTGTGACTAAGTATAGTGTGCTACTAAATCTACAGCCAGATGAATGAATTAAGCCTTCAAAAATGCATTCAGCCTGATTAAAGACAAGAACTTAAGGTTACAAAAATAAAAATAAGCAAAGCAAAGCAATACCACCCCCACCCTGGATTGTCATTAATGACAAACTGCCTTGGGCTATCCAATTTTTTAAACAATCCAGGAACCCTACCCCCCACCCAATCTATGGACTGACACGGTAGGGTTACATTTCTCATCTGTGCAGTATGAATAACAGCACATTGAACTTACCTAAATCCAACTCTTCATGCCAAAGGAAGAAAGAGAAAAATAATTCAAACAGTGATGGCCACTTCCACCTCCCCCCACCATTCTTCAGAGTAAGCACACCTTCAGTGTGTCATGAAATGAGACACGAATCTGTGGTTTCCTCTTTATGGCTTTTGGTGTTGCCACTACCATGCCACACTGGGTGTGATTCCAGTCTTTTTTTTATTTTTTGGTACTGAACCCAGAGGCATTCTACCCCCAGTCCAGTTTTATTTCTTTGGAAACAGGGTCTCAGTAGGTTTCTCAGAGCCTTGCTACGTTGCTGAAGCTGGCTTTTAACCTGTGATCCTCCTGTCTCAGCCTCCCAAGTACTGGGATTACAATCGTGCACCACCATGCCCAGCTTCCAGTCTTTAAAAGTACATATTTTTCACATGCCAGCTACTTCATCTGTGTATCATGTGCTCAAACACATATATAAAATATTTTGATATCTTAAAAAACCTGCGGGGCATGGTGGCGCACACTTGTAATCCCAGTACTTGGGAGGCTGAGACCTGAGGATCGAAGGATCGCAGTCAGCCTCAGCTACTTAGTGAGGCCCTCTGCAACTTAGTGAGACCCTGTTTCAGAATAAAGAATAAAAAAATAGGGCTGGAGGTGTATCTCTGAGGTAGAATGCCCCTGGGTTCAATCCTCAGTACTGCAAAAAAAAAAAAAAAAAAAAAAAAAAAACCTTCCTAGCAGGGGAGAGATCACCTGTCCTAGGGCTATCCAATCTTAGAGATAGCAAGGGCTCAGCCAGGAAGAGGACTCTGACACACAGTCTAACCAATCCAGAGCCTCACCCCTTTATCTGGCCATACACCCAGGAGGCAATATTCCTGGGCCTTAGTCATCCCAGGCCAGCCAGGCCAGGAGCAGGCAACTGGAAACAACCCCTATAGCTTGGAGTCCTCCAAAACCATTCAACTAGCCAATCCTAAACTCTTCACCCTGTCCTGCCCTGCCTTTTCTGGAGATTCCAGCAAAGGCTGTGGGTAAACCTTCCTTCACTCCTCTAAAGGCTGTGGGTAAACCTTCTTTCACTCCTGTCTTTCTCTGACCAGCTGGTGTCTTTCCCATGTGGCCCTGTGTGGCACGCGATGCCTCCTTGTGTCTAGGATCTGTAGGATCTACAGCAGAGATCAGAGGACTCCCTCATTCTCAAAATCCACAGTCTAGTTCATCGATTTTGTCAATGGTCCAATCCACAGTCTAGTTCATCGATTTTGTCAATGGTCCACTCTGTGCAACCCAATAAAATAAATTTTTTTTGAGGTACCGGGGATTGAACGCAGGGGCGTTCTACCTCCGCGCTACACCCCCGGCCCTATTTTTTATACTTTATTTTGAGACCAGGTCACAGGAAGTTGTGGAGGGCCTCACTAAGTAGAGAGAGAGAGAGAGAGAGAGAGAGAGAGACAGGGGTGGAGAGAAAGAGAGAGAGACAGGGAGAGAGAGAGAGAGAGAGAGTGTGCGCGTGCGTGAGCTGAGGCTGGCCACGAACCTGGATCCTCCGGTCTCCGCCTCCCAAAGTACTGGGATTACAAGCGTGCGCCACCACACCCGGCTAAAATAAGATTTAAAATGCTGTAAGTATAATCGATTTTGTTTTTCTGAGCCCCTCCTACATGTCCTCTCACCTGACTGACCATCACATAAAAGAATGCAAAACAACCTGGAGGTCAAACAAGGAAATAGCGATCAAGGATAATTCTGAATAGATGTATTTCTACCTCGCACTTGACTGTTGACCTTAACTTCACCAAACTGCACTGGGCCTGGTGAGTCTTTATTGCCACATGGCTTCTCCTGCCCTGACAAGAAGAGCTCAGAAACTCTGTTGCTGTAGATACTCTAATGCTAAATAACAGACCACCCTTCCCTCTGGGCAGCCCCTCTGAATTTACTTCTCCTTCTGCCAAGTTGACCAAGTAAAGATTAGAAGTAAAGATTTGTGTTTGGGACCCCTCCGGGTTTATGGTGATAAGTACCTCAGAGACAGGTGTTCTGTATCTGGCAGGCCAATCTTGGCCTCTTTTTTTTTTTTTGTGGTACCAGGTATTGAACCCAGGGGCATTCTACCTCCGCGCCACACCCCCGGCCCTATTTTTTATACTTTATTTTGAAACCAGGTCTCACGAAGTTGCGGAGAGCCTCACCAAGTAGAGAGAGAGAGACAGGGAGAGGGAGAGGGAGAGAGAGAGAGAGAGAGAGAGAGAGAGAGAGATGAGGCCGGCTGTGAACCCGGATCCTCCGGTCTCCGCCTCCCAAAGTACTGGGACCACAAGCGTGCACCACCACGCCCGGCTAATCTTGGCCTCTTTTGAGGGATGGGCCTCTTCCTTCCAGACCCTCCCAGGTGGAGCCACCCCTGAGCTCCTCTACTGCACCAGTAGAGTCTACTATACATCCCCTTTACAGGACAACCTCTTCCTGGGAGGGGGAAATTGTTGAGGCTGTCATAGAATCTGTGATCCTCTTGTCTCAGTCTCCCAAGCACTGAGATTACAGGTGTGTGATGCCACGCCTGGCCCAGCATTTTAAATTTTATTTTATTGGGTTGCACAGAGTGGACCATTGACAAAATCGATGAACTAGACTGTGGATTTTGAGAATAAGGCATTCATTCCTCTGTTCTCTGCTGCTGGGAGGCAGTAATCTTTCATTCAGAAAACACTGGTAAATTCAGCTGCTTCTAAAGCACCAGCCACCTTGGCCCTCCAAGAGCTTCGTCTTCCTGTATGGGCTCAGATTACTTCACAAGTGCTCTGAATAGCACAAACTATTGGCATTATCCACTAATCTAAAATAATTATTTACATTAAGTGTTTATGTGTATCAACAGTATTATCATTTTTTAAAAACCCAAAGTGCTTTTTTATGTATTGTCTAATTCATCATCACTGAGGAAATTGTTGTTTCTACCTTAGAAGTGATGACACCAAGTTACTGCTAAATGAAAAAAACAATAGTAACATGTTCTTCCAAGCAAGCTATGAAACTGCAGGAGAGCTTGGCTTTGTTGACTTCACCTAGGTTGCAGTTTAATAGATATCTATTAACTGATTAAGTAACTGTGTTAGTAGCTTTCTGTCACTATTGGCAAATATCTGAGATAATCAACTTATAAAGAGAAGATTTATTTTGGCATACAGTTTTGGAGGTTCCAGTCCGTGATCAGTTGGTCCTGTTGCTTTGAGCTTGTGGTGAGGCAGCACATCATGGCAGGAGCACAGGATGGAGCAAAATTACTAACCTCATGGCCAGGAAGCAAAAGAGAGCAAGAAGGGGTGGGGTCCCACATCCCCTTTGAGGGCACATCCTAAAGACCTTCTACCAGGTCCCACCTCTCAAAGGTTCCACCATTCATTAGGGCCACCCTGGAGACTAAGCCTTTTAACACTCGACCTTTGGAGAACATTCAAGAGCCAAACTATGGCACTAACTCTTCCAAGTTTATCTTGTGTGGAAAAACTAGCAGTGATATGGCACATTTCAATGGGACCAGGTGGTTTTCACAGTTAAGATCTTACAAACACAATATGTTACATGGTGACTATCCAAACTATAAAGCCAGGGCACCTTGTTGGGAATGCTCCCATTATCTACTGCTGTGTAACAAATGACCTGAAAACTTGGCTGCATAAAACCACCACCATTTCATTGTCCTTGTGGATTCTGTGGATCAGGACTTCAGAAATGGCACAGTGGAGACAGCTATTCTCTGTTCCATGATATCTGTGGTTTTACCTAGGGTCACTTGATGAACTAGGGACTACAACACTGAGGCTGGAGAATACACTTTCAACAGGGCTTCTTCATTTATGTGTCGGTACAAGGATAGGAAGGCTCAAGAGTGGGCTCCACCAAGACTGTCAGCCAGAAAGAACACTTACATGAGGCCTTTCTGCCATGTAGCTGGACTTCTGATGTGGTTGCTCAAGTCTCCAAATGCAAGTGTTCTCAAAGAACAAGGCAGAAGTACAACTTTTTATCACTTAGCTTTTAAGGTCACATAGAGTGACTTCTATCATACTTGATTGGTCAAAGTAATCACAACCCTCCTCTCTGCCCCCAGATTCAAGTAGAAGGGACAGAGACCCACTTCTCTCAGGGAAGAGAGTCTACGTATTTACAGTCATGTTTTAACGCACCTGCAGTGAATCTTTAGTCTCCTGTTTTCTGGTACACAAACATTTGAACTTGAACTTTTATTGGTAAGCATGCTTACCAATATCAACAATGGCTAGCCACAATTATATTTCTAGATTATCACTTCTGTATTATGACAGGCCATAGTCTCAGGACAACAGGAAGCCTACATGAGTATTAAGTAAATATTAATTTGGAATAATGACAAAAGAAACAACTGGCCCTATAATTTTACTAAAATTATTCAGTTGACAAAAAATTACTTTCTCCATTTCCATTAAGGTTATATAGCAATTAGATGACACAAGCTAAAGCGTTTAAGGAGCATGGAAACTTAGGGGAAATGATTTAACGTATAGCGCTATTCTGCCTGAGATGGGAAACTCAAGCTCCTGTTAGGTAGGCAAAGAAATAAAAGAAGGCTAGGGTAAGACAGCGGGAATACTGGGGACTAGGGTTAACTGGAGAGCATATGCATGTGCCTTAAGGTATTTGGATTCTTTTTTTTTTTTTTTTTTTGCGGTACCGGGGATTGAACCCAGGGGCATTCTACCTCCATGCTACACCCCCGGTCCTATTTTTTTATACTTTATTTTGAAACCGGGTCTCACGAAGTTGCAGAGGGCCTCAC
>PVJS01029048.1:0-25065 GCA_004027185.1 Glis glis
CCAGATCCCTTATAAAGATGCTCTGAGCCCAGCACCAAATGAAAACTGTGAGGGGAAGCTGCCAGGAGTTCTGACCATTAAAAAATACCTGGAGCTGGGCGTGATGGTGCACGCCTGTGATCCCAGTACTTGGGAGGCTGAGACAGGAGGATCGCAGGTTCGAGGACAGTCTCAGCAAGTAGTGAGACTCTCAGCAACCTAGCGAGACCTGTTTCAAAAAACAAAAAATAAAAATTGAGCTTGGGGGTATAGCTCAGAGGTAGAATGCTCCTGGGCTCAATTCCCAGGACCACCAAAAATTTTTAATTAATAATAAAAATAAAAACCTGGAGCTGGGCGTGGTGGCACACTCTTGTAATCCCAGTACTTGGGAGGCGGAGACCAGAGGATCCAGGTTTGCGACCAGCCTCAGCTACTTAGGCCCTCCGCAACTTCGTGAGACCCGGTTTCAAAATAAAGTATAAAAAATAGGGCCGGGGCGTAGCGCGGAGGTAGAACGCCCCTGGGTTCAATCCCTGGTACCGCAAAAAAAAACCCCAAAAAAACCTGGGAGTAGGCTAGGGGGTTCGCTCAGTGGTAGGGTGCTTGCCTAGCATACAATGAGGCCCGAGTTTCATCCCCATCACAGGGGTTCAATCCCCAGTACCACAAAATAAATAAATAAATAAATATAATAAGAAAGAAAGGGAGAGGGAGGAAGGGAGGGAGAGAAGGAAGGGAAAAGGAAAAGAAAGACCAGGGAGGGGCTCTGGGAAGCTGGAAGGCTGAACAGCAGGGTCTCTGGAGACAGGTCCTTGACAGTCCACCTGGCTCAGCCCCCACCCCCCATGTGGCAGCGGGTGGTAACAAGCCCTTGCTCTCTGATTGGTCATTATTCTCCCCTGGGTGGGGCCAGTGTCTGGATTGAGCCATTATCCAAGATGTGCACTATCTGGATAGGAAGACAGTGTCATGGGGAGAGTAGGGGCTTGGGAAGACCACCTAACTACAAATCCTGCCTGGCTCTGCCACCAACTAGCAAGGCCCTTCACTTCCCCAAGGCCTTCCCCCAACTATAACACACCAGTTGGCTGATAGGATGAAATGATAAAAATGCAATGAAAGGTGTCTGACATAGAAGAGGTGCCCAGTAATTGCAGCCAACATGTTTAAGAATGTGAACCTCCCAGCCACACCTGTAATTCCAGTACTTGGGAGGCTGAGACAGGAGGATCCCAGGTTCGAAGCCATCCTCACCAATGTAGCTAGACTCTCAGCAACCTAGTGAGACCCTGGTTTTATTTATTTATTTATTTTGCAGTACGGGGGATTGAACCCAGGGGCGTTTTACCTCCGAGCTACACCCCCGGCCCTATTTTTTGTCCTTTATTTTATTTTATTTTATTTTATTTTATTTTGCAGTACCAGGATTGAACCCAGGGGTGTTCTACCTCCGAGCTACACCCCCGGCCCTATTTTTTATACTTTATTTTGAAACCAGGTCTCATGAAGTTGCGGAGGGCCTCACTAAGTAGCTGAGGCTGGCCGTGAACCTGGATCCTCCGGTCTCCGCCTTCCAAGTACTGGGATTACAAGCATGCACCACCACGCCCGGCTCCCATCCCTATTTTTTATTCTTTATTTTGAAACAGTCTCACTAAGTTGCAGAGGGCCTCACTAAGTAGCTGAGGCTGGCCGCGAACCCGAATCTTCCTGTCTCAGCCTCCCAAGTACTGGGATTACAAGCGTGCACCACCATGCCCGGCTGAGACCCTGTTTTAAAACAAAAAAATTTAAAAGGGCTGGGGGTGTGGCTCGGGGGTTCAACTCCTAGTACACCACACACACACACATACGCATGCACACAAAGAACCATCTGCCCTCCACGGCTCTGTTAAACCCACCTCTACTCCTGAGAAACGGTACGGAAGTGAGCACCAGCTGTGCATGGTAGTGAACTGCCTAGTGAGGTGGAGCAAGGGACACGGAGAGGTGGGGGGACCCTAGAGCAGGATGTGAGCAGAACAGCAGGTGTCATCCCTGCCTGCTGTGGCCACCAGAGGGCCCCCCAGCCTCAGCAATGGGCCCACCCAGTCAGACACAGGCTCTCCTCATCCAGCGACGTCCGGGTTCCTCAGTAGGAGGGGTGAGGGGTAAATCAGTTCAGAGAGCGAGATCCTGGGTGTGTGCGCTCAGCCAGACCCAGCAGGGCCCAAGTTCCACGGAAAGCTCAGAAATGAGGCAGAGACCAGGCTGTGACTCCAGTTGCTACCCATGACCTTGGGCCCAGTTCACAGGATTGGGACAAACTCCAAGGTCACCCCCAGCGCCAACACCACAGGGTCCTAGGATGTGGAGACTGGCACTTTCTCCTTTCTCACCCCAGCCAGTGTTTGTGTCCACCTCAGGGCAGTGTACGTTCCAGCTAGCAGCCTCTTCCCTGGGGCAGTGGATTGTCAGGGAAGCCCCATGTCCCAGCCCCCCATCTCCAAAGCCCCTGGGACTCTGCTGGCCAGGGGGCAGTGTGTCACGGGTAGTGTGCTGGCCGGTAGAAGGGCGAGGTCAGGTGAGCCAAGAGCCCCCCAAGGGCCTTGCTTCATTCAGGACACATATCCGGTTTCCTCAGGCCTCTGCCAGGATTCCAGGGGCTTAAAGGAATGAGTCATAGGGGGGTACTGGGGAGTTTCCAACTAATCAGCTTGGGACAGGACAGATGGTACCTATCCAAGTGTGGGGTGGGCACAGGAGGCAAGACCCCAGCGTCCCAAGTCAATGGGCCCTGGCCCCACAGGACGCAGCCTCCTGGGAGGAGTCTGGGGGTAAGAATGGCAACTGCCTTCCTCCTTCTTGCCAAGGATACAGGTGGCAAGAGAGGACAAGGGGGCTGCCCCAGCACATCTGCCAGAGGGGAGGCGGCCGTCTTCAGATCTGCCACGTCCCCAGCAGCCTGACCAGACTCTGGCCTCCAGGGCTTTGACTAGGGTTCAACCTTTGTATGGCTGACCTGTTCAAACATCCCAGGGGCAGTTCAGGCGTGGGTGGGGCTGGAGGGAGGAAAAGAATTTGAGGGGGGCAAGACGTCAAAGAAGGATCTGAGATTCCATAATTTCACAAAACTTTCGCAAACAGCTTTTTGTTCCAACCCCCTTGCATTGTCCTGGACACCAAATTTGCATAAATCCTGGGAAGTTATTACTAAGCCTGAGTTGCAGCCCCAAGTAATTCCCTCCCAGGCCTCTATGGGGTTATGTATAAAGGCCCTCTGGAGCTGGTCCCTGACAGAGCAAGAGCCTACAGCCCAGATCTCCCAAGACCCATGGCTGAACCTGCTGCCCAGAGCCCCATGAAGCTGAAGGGTGAGTATCCCAGCTCCTACCTGCTCTAGGCAAGAGAGGGAGGCTGTAGTGGCAGAGGGGCTGGAACCCCCGCTCTGAGCATAGGGATGAAGGCTCCCCAGTGTCCCCCGAGGGACTCAGGTGAGCTTGTCTTCTGAGCCCTGTCTTGCTCTCAGCCCTGCAGCTGCTGCTGTGGCACACAGTGCTCTGGACAGGACAAGAAGCTGCGTCCCTGGACCCTGCCAGCTCCCCGCCCCTGCCCCACAACTTCGTGCTTAAGTCCTCAGAACAAGTGAGGAAGATCCAGGCTCACAACACGGTGCTGCAGGAGAAGCTGGTGAGAGTGAGAGGCAGCAGAGAGAAACTGCTGCCCGCAGGTGTGGAGGAGACACCCAGGGGAGAGCTGGAGAGGGAGGGGAGGGGTGAGAGCTAACAGGAGGGAAATCCGAGGAGATGTCATCAGGAAGGGGCATGGAGGTGAGATGTGTGAGGACACATGTTGCACCTCTATAATCCCAGTATTTTGGAGGCTGAGGCAGGAGAATCGTAGGTTCGAGACCAGTCTTAGCAACTTAATGAGACCCTGTTTCAAAATAAAAAATAAAAAAGAGCCGGGCGTGGTGGTACACACCTATAATCCCAGCATTTGGGAGGCTGAGACAGGAGGATCACAGGTTCAAAGCCAGCCTCAGCAATATAGTGAGGCTGTCAGCAAATTAGTGAGACCCTGTTTCTAAATAAGAAATAAAACCTGTCTGGGAGTGTAGATCACAGGTACAATGCCTCTGGGTTCAATCCCCAGTACAAGAAAGAAAAGAAAAGAAGAAAAGAAAGAAGAAAGAAAGAAAGAGGAAAGAAAGGAAGGAAGGAGAGAGAGAGAGAGAGAGAGAGAGAGAGAGAGAGAGAAGAAAGAAAGAAAGAAAGAAAGAAAGAAAGAAAAAAGAAAGAAAGAAGAGAAAGAGAAAAGAAAAGAAAAAAAAGAAAAAAGAAAGATAGGCTGGGAGTAGCTGGGCATGGTGGTGCACACCTGTAATCCTAGTACTTGGGGGTTGAGACAGGAGGATCACAGGTTTGAGGATAGTCTCAGCACCGTAGCAAATCTCTCAGCAACCTAGTGAGACCCTGTTTCAAAAAAAAAAAAAATTAAAAGGGCTGGGGTCATAGCTCAGAGGCAGAATGCCCCTGGGTTCAACCCCAGTACCACACACACACACACACACACACACACACACACACACACACAAAGAGGTAGAGCACTGGGCTTGGTGATACACACCTGTAATCCCAGTACTTGGGAGGCTGAGACAGGAGGATTGCAGTTTGAGGCGAGCCTCAGCAATTTAACAACAGCCTCAGCAACTTAGTGAGACCCTGTCTCAAAATAAATAATAAAATAGGGCTGGGGTTATAGCTCAGAGGTAGAATGCCCCTGGGTTCAATCCCCAATACCAAAAAAAAAAAAAAAGAGGTGGAGCAGAGAGTGCTGGGGCACTGGCCAGGATGGACATGGAAGCCCTGAGGGTGGGGAGCAGAGCAGAAGGAGGCTTAGAAGCTGGGCAGGGTGAAGAGGGAGGGGAAGCCCAGAGAGAGGGGAGGATTCGGGATGGAGGAACTATAGCCTGGCCTTGGCAAGGGTCGCTCAGCATCCTTTCATCCCCAGTGTGCCACCTACAAACTGTGCCACCCCGAGGAGCTGGTGCTGCTTGGCCACTCTCTGGGCATCCCCTGGGCTCCCCTGAGCAGCTGCTCCAGCCAGGCCCTGCAGCTGGTGAGTGCCTGGAGGGGAAGGGGAAGGGAGGAGGGGAGGAGGGAGAGCAGGGACTATACCCCAGTGCCTGAGAAGAGGGGGGTCTCCCGCCCCACCCCACATAGCACCACCTAACTCTCCTCCTCTGACCCCAGATGGGCTGCCTGAGCCAAATCCAGGGCGGCCTCTTCCTCTACCAGAGCCTCCTGCAGGCCCTGGCAGGCATTTCCCCTGAGTTATCCCCTACTGTGGACATGCTACAGCTGGATGTCGCCAACTTTGCCACCACCATCTGGCAGCAGGTGAGCCCTGTAGGGAGAGGCAAGTGGTGAGAGTGGAGAGCAGGCCGTGCTGGCCACACACAGCCGGGGCATCTGGAAGCTCACAGGGGTTTAGAGGGGAGCATCCTCCTGTGACTGGCCTTCCTCTCCAGCTGAGGAAAAGGAGCCAGGTCTCTGGGTGTTAAGACAGACCTGGATATACGATGGCCCACAATCCAACCTGTCAGCTCCTAGCATTTCCTCCCTTGGAGTAACCCCTGCTCAGCAGGTCTGACTCTTGATCTCACCTTTCTCCCACAGATGGAAGATCTAGGGGTGGCCCCTACTGTGCAACCCACCCAGGGCACCATGCCGACCTTCACCTCTGCCTTCCAGCGCCGGGCAGGAGGTGTCCTGGTGGCCTCCCACCTGCAGAGCTTCCTGGAGCTGGCCTACCGTGTTCTGCGCTACCTTACCAAGCCCTGAGCAAAGCCTTCCCCATCCAGAGTATTTATCCCTATTTAATATTTATGCTTATTTAAGCCTAATATTTAAAGACAGGGAAGAAAGAATGGAGCCCCAGAGTTCTGTGTGCTTCCCTCCATCCCCGAGTTTCTTTCTCCTGCCTGTAGCAGTGAGAAAAACTCCTGTCCTCCTGTCCCCTGGACTAGGAGGTAAATAGGTAAATACCAAGTATTTATTCCTGAGACTGCTCCCTGGCCTGGCTCTGAGGTGTCACTAGAAGAGCCGCAGCATCGGGAGGTCTCCAGGTGGCAGACCTGTTTAATGTTTAAACAGCAGTGTTCCTCAGTGGGTCCTCACATCCCTGGCTCTGGTCAGCCTGGTCCTGCACCCCTCACATTCCCACTCCTAAGGGCAGACGCCCCTGGCAAAGCAGAGGCAGCTGGGGCTGGGAGTCTTGGCCCTGGAATTGTGAGGGGAATCTAGTTTCTTTTTATGGTTTTGGGGGCGTTTTGACCCCAGCACAAGGAGCTTGGGCATCGATGTCCTTGGAGTGTCTCCCCCCTGTCAAGGTTGGGATTCTTTCTAGGGCTGGGCAGAGGGCTGGGCTTCACCTTGCTGGGCTGGGATTGGGAATGTGGGAGGGAAAAGACTAGGGGATGGGGGGGGTATAAAAGGAAGCTTGGCCGGGCGTGGTGGCGCACACTTGTAATCCCAGAACTTGGGAGGCTGAGACCGGAGGATCCAGGTTCGCGGCCAACCTCAACTACTTAGTGAGGCCCTCCGCAACTTAGTGAGACCCTGTTTCTAAAAATAAAGAATAAACACATAGGGCTGGGGGTGTAGCTCGGAGGTAGAATGCCTCTGGGTTCAATACCCAGTACCGCAAAAAAAAAAAAGGAAGCCTGACTGTTCACCCCACCTCTGACCCTGCTTTCTCATTGTAACCAAGTTTGAGGATAATAAAGTGTTTGTCTACAGTAAATGTCCTTCTTCCTTCTTGAGTCCCGCTGGAGCCAGGCCAGGGGCTGGTGAGTGGTGGGAGGGGCCAGCGGGCAGGGCAGGAGGCCCGGGAGCTGGTTCTGCTTGGTGGCAGTCACCCCTCAGCATGTACTGCCTGGTGCCTACTCCCTGCGCTGTGCTAGGGGCAGAGCAGTGACCATGCATGCGTGGTCCTGCCCTCGTGCAGCCACAGCCTCCTGCGGGAGACAGGAGGCAAAGGGATCGTGGGTGCCGGTGCAGAGAGGGCATGGGGTCGGGGGCAGGCTTACCAGGCCAGACCGGGCTGAAGCCAGGGCACACTGAATATGTGCACAGAGCTGGTCACTTTACCAGCTCATCCACCAAGCCACCCACAAAGACAAGAGGCAGGTGCCTTTTACAGATGAGGAAGCTGAGTTCCAGGTGGCCACTTGGGTCAGAACTCAAATTCCAAGCTTGGCTGTCTCTCCCTCATCAAGCTCACCCGCATGGAGGCAGAGTGCTCATTCCAGCCAGCTGCTCCTGCTGGGCTCAGCCTCCTGGGCAGAAGAGGTTCCAGAGCCCAGCTCTGGACTTGAGGACGTGGCCATTGGAGGGCAGGTGGCAGGCATGAGGCACATCTCTAGCTGAAGGCTCATGCACACTTTGGGGGTGTCCCTACCTGGCCAACGGGAGCCACAGTCCTCCCAAGCCCTCTCCACCCTCTCCTCAGTTACCTTCCGCCTTCCTCACCAGCCTCCTTGTAAGGCAGATCTGAGCCCCTGCTGTGGGGCTCAGGGGGCAAGGAAGGGTTAAAGGGAACTCCTGCCCTCTTCCCCACATCCCTTTTCTGGAAGGAATAGATCAAACTGTGGGCCAGACAGACTGGGCAGGGTGTGACAGGTGTGGGGCCTCTCGCCAGAACCTCTCCCTTCTGGGGACAAGACAGCGGGGAGGGCGGTGCTGACTCCTCTCACCCCAGTGGGGTCTGTGGGGAAAAGCTGCTCTCCTCCCAAACAGGCCCTGCCTTCCAGCGAGCAAGGGAGTCCTGCCCACCTCTGCTCCCCCTCTTCCTTCTTCCCTCCTCCCCACAGGATTGAGCCTTCTTGAGGCCACAGCACAAGGGAGTTCAGGGAGAAGACAGGTCCCTGCCCAGCACCAACAGCACTTAAGTTGCAAAGGACCCACAAGGACTTTATTTACAAGTGAGTTGAGGTGGACTCCCCTCATGTATTACAAAAATATACTTATATACATGCTATGCATCTATAAATTCCTCAGGGGTAAGTCTACTCCTGGGATGGGGGTGAGCAGACAGGGCTGCTCATGCTCTTCAGGAACTGGCAGAGGGAGAGGAAATCACAAAAGAAACTGGGAGATGTCTTAGAAGTCCAAAGTCGGGAGCAGAGGAAAGATCTGGAAACTGATAAAGGGCTCTCACAGCATGTGTATGTGAGCAACGATGGCTCATCTTTCCTCACTCTTCCCTTCTGAGGCGCTGGGACCCTCCCAGCCACCCCCCATGGCCCTCAGAGTGCGGCAATGGCTTTGGCGGCCACCTGGCGGCCCAGGGGCAGGCTGAGATCTGTGATGGCCAGAACCACCTTGGGGCTGGACATGGCTGACACCTTCACCAGTTCCGACACCTGCCAGACAGAAAAACAGCTATTTCCTGGGGTAGCTCATGGGGTGCAATGTCCCAGGAGGAAGGAGGCCCCGTGCTCTGAGGACCGCCCAAGCCCCCGCCTCTGCCACAGCTTACCGCCGCCCTCTGGGCCCTCTGGTCTGGACGGTACTCACAGTGGTGAAGGGCATGAACTGCAGGATACTGCCCCGGCTGCCCTGCTCCAGGCAGTCCACGCACTCCTCCATGAACCACTGCACAAACTGGGTGTGCGGGCCAGCGGTGCGCGACCCCAGGATGGAGGAAATGAGCAGGAACAGGTTGGCTGTGCAGAGGGGGAGCAACAGGAGAGTCCACGAGAGTGTCTGAGAGCAGGTCAGACTGGGGGACAAGGTGGGACTGAACAAGGAAAAGAAGGAAGTGCTAAAAGTACCCCAAATGGGGATGTCAAAGAGAGGAAGTGTAAGGAAAACAGGAGAGGAGGAGTAAGGGCTGAGTGGAGCCTGGCAGACAGGAGAGCTAGCAGTTAGGAGAGGTGGAGGTGAGAGGAGGGGAAATGTGATGCAAGGAGGTGAGGGGCACTAGTAAGGTCCCTTCCAGCTGCCAAGACCTCCTGCCCTCCCTCAAGGAAAGGGGGCTCCTTCCAGCTCAGCCCCCGGGGCCAGGAGCTGGCGGGAAGACTCACCCAGGACTCGGTTCAGAGGGTCCCTCATGTTGACGGTGTGGAGCTGGGAGGCCGACAGGGAGCTGTTCATGGACCGGTCAGCTGTGGGACAGGGCAGAGGGAGCATTGCACTCAAAACTGCTTTACCCATTCCCACCCGTCGGGTTGTCTGGGCATGCAGAGCCCAGAGATCTTCAGACAAGAGTCACAGAGGAGCCCCAAATAGAGATCCCCATAAGGAGATGAGGAAGCAGAGCTAATGCCAGGTGAGCGTCACCAGGGCCAGTCTTGCTGCTTCATATGGATTAAGCCACTTACCCCACCTCACGCCCATTTTACAGATGAGGAAACTAAGACTCAGATTTGCTAAGTAACTAGCTAAAGGTCACAGGTCTGTAGGTGGCAGACCAGCATCCTTCCTCTACTCAAGCATGTGGTTGGTCCCCTAGTCCCTAAAAGGCTCCAGAGAAATTTCTAGGCTCAGGAGAAACGTCTAGAAACAAAAAAACTTAAATGCCACAGAAGGAGCCTTTGGCAGGAAGTCTGGCAGTGAGCAGAGGACAGTGAGAAAGCAATGACATCAGGGAAGCAGGTGGGGGTGCTCTTTGAGCAGGAAGAGCGGGGAGCAGCCCCAAGTCCCAGCCTGGGCCTGCTCCCAGCCACAGGGCGAGTTTCAGGGGAAGGAAGGAAGGCGGGAGCCGGTGAGTCAATGGCACAGACTGTCCCCCTCAACCCTGTGGCGAGGGGGGCGGGGCGGCTCTGGGGCAGGGACCACGTGGGCAGAGGAGCTGCAGCCCCTAGGGAGAGTGAGCGGCGGCCAGGTCTCCAGGGCAGAATGGCACAAGCCCCTGCCACACTCATAACCAGCAGAGGCCCATGGCAGGGATGGAAGCCGAACAGCTCCCGGGGAGAGTGAGCTCCAGGCAAGGAGCCGCCTGAGCGGTCCTCCCATGCACTCACTGGGACTCGACAGGATGTTGGCGTCGTCCTCATTGGAGCTCAGCAGTCGCATCAGCTTCGATGGCTGCATGTCGTCCAAGGGGAAGAGGCTGATGTAATCCTGGAGGGCAGGAGAGTCACTATTACACACCAAGTCCCCAGAGTTCCAGTTATTGGCAAAGAGGCCGGGGCTCAGCCTGAGTGGGAAGAGTCAACACCAGACAGCCTCAGCCCCTGCTCACCCCTCCACATCTGTGTGGAGATGGCGCCCTCACTAAGGGCAGCTGTGGCCCATTCAAGCCCCCCTCCAGCCCCTGACCACAGAGGCCCAAACACAGATGACCCAGGGGCCGACCTCCAAGGGTCCACGTCTGATCCCTCTGCCTGGGAAGGAACCGCTCACCAGTAAGTGCTCAGAAATTTTTTTTTGGTACTGGGGATTGAACCCAGGGGCATTCTACCTCTGAGCTACACCTCCAGCTCTATTTTATTTTTATTTTGAAACAGGGTCTCACTATTTTGACGAGACTCTCAATACTTGCTGAGGCTGTCCTCAAACCTGCGATCCTTCTGTCTCAGCCTCCCAAGTACTAGGATTACAGGCGTGTGCCACCATGCCCGGCCAGAAAATGTTTGCTGAATAAACATGTGAACAAGGAGCAAGGGAGCCTACCTCAATGTCTTCCCGGTGTCTCTTCTTTTGGCGGGAGGACGCCTGACCCTTGTGGGAAGAGTAGGAACTCAGGGCACACCATACAGCTAGTCTGGCAAAGGGTTCCAGAAGGGGGTAGAATTAGAGGGCCCTGAACAAGGTTTGTGTGTCCCCGATCAAGCCCCACCTGACAGAACTCCCCACAGCCCAGTTTCCCGAGGAGGCTCCAGGCTGAGGTGCCCAGCTCTAAGTGGCCGGGGCTAGAGGCCCAGGGTGTGGGGAGCCAGGTAGGCTCTGAAGAGAACCCTACTTGGCCAGTGCGGTGCCAGGGGGATCCATGAGGCTCTGCCACTTGGAAGAGTCGGTGAGAAGGCCAGGCAGGATGTGGCCCAGCAGGACCAGGGTCACTTGCTGCATGTCCAGACAGAAGATGGAGTAGAGCAGCTCCACGGCCCGCAGGGTGTGCTCCTTCCGTGTCTCCTTCAACAGCTCCTGATGGGCAGGTGAGCAGGTGGCTGAGGGGCTGAGGGCCCTGACCCCGGCTCTGACACCCAGCCATCCCCAGGGGCTCTCTGGGTGGGTATGGGGGCCCCATGTGCTGTGCCATGACCCAGCCCACATCACAGCCTCCAAGTTAGGCCCCTGCTTCTGTACTCCCAGGAAGCTGCCCAGTTCACTCACATTAGTCTATCAGAGACATCTCGCTGGCCAGGTGGGGTTCTTGAGGACGTCTGCTGCCCCAGCCCACGTGTCTGGCCCACACCCACTCCAGCCCAAGTACCTTGACTAGGTTGTTGCAGAACCAGTAGACGCCTCCCATGTGCAGCAGGGTGTCAAAGATGTGGATGGAGCGGCTGTCCACCCAGCCCTTCTCCAGCACCTTGGCGAAGATGTCTGTTAGCACCTCCTTGATGGGCCGCCTGGGGGGCAGCAGGTTCCAGTAGGGCATGGTGTCCACCCCCGTGGATGGGAACTTGATTTGTGTGGCTGTCTGCTGCAGCACATCTGCACACATGTGCTCCAGGATGGAGTTCATAATCACCACCCTGGCAGCCAGGGAGAACACATGGAGGTCAGGCTTTCTCCTGGGCTCGAGTTACAGAAAAATTCCTGGGGAATTAACCCCGCTCTATGCCAGGGGAGGAGACAACCCCACAGCCCTGCTCCTGCCCCAGCTTTCACCTGCTAGGCACAAAACCCATTAAAGGCACAGGGCAGGATCCAGTAGTGTAATGCTATTTTCTCTCCCCACCTCTCCTTCTTTAACACCCACCATCCCCCAGGCCAGAGTCCTGCCAAGTCTCTGGAATAAGTAAATACAATCATTTCCCCCTGAACTGAGTGCTTGGGGGGGGTCCCCGCCCAGCCTTGGCCTCCTCCCAAAGTAAACTGTAACTTCCAGGAGCAGGCCCCAGGGCTGCCCCCACAGGACTCTTCCCGGCCCTGGGTAGCTGGGCAAACACATGTATATGTCCAGGATCCTGTCACGGGAGGCTTTGCCCGCTGTACAGTAAGACCCAGGTCTGAGTGCTAATTGTTCCTGGAACAATGGGCAGCTCAGGGAAGGCTGCTCTCACTCCCAGAGCCACTTTTTCCACCTGCATGATGCAGCTGCAGATTTCCCACTCCTCACTCGTCACCCTGTAGGACTTAGGGTGCTTAGGATGGATGACGTCAGAGCTCCATGACTTGAGGGAGAGGAGAGGAAAGAAAAAGAAGAGAGCAAGGGGAAAGCAGATATGGTTTTACAGACTTCGCCAAACCTCACATCAGCTACACATTTCCATATCTCCCTCATAAAATGTTCTCGATGGACAGCCTCAGCAAGTAGTGAGACTCTCAACAACCTAGCAAGACCCTGTTTCAAAATAAAAATAAGGCCAGGCGTGGTGACACACGCCTGTAATCCCAGCACTTGGGAGGCTGAGACAGGAGGATCGCAGGTTTGAGGACAAGACTCAGCAAGTAGTGAGACTCTAACCAAACCCAGTGAGATCCTGTTTCAAAATAAAAATAAAATAGGGCTGGGGGTGTAGCTTGGAGGTAGAATGCCCCTGTGTTCAATCCCCCGTACCACACACAAAAAAATTACAACTGTCGATTTCATAAGGACTGAAAGTAGAATGGTGGTTGCCAGGAGCTGGAGGGAGGGGGTAGGAAGCTGTTGTGTGGTGGACACAGATTCAGATTTGCAAGATGAAAAAGGTCTGAAATCTGTTTCACAACAATGTGAACAGGCTCAACCCTACTGAACTGTACACTTAAACAGTAAAGATGGTATCTTATCTGTTATATGTTTCTTGTCACAATTTAAAAAAACCCAAAAAAACTAACCCTAACTTGGGTGAACGAATCAACGCCACAAAACTCAACAGAGCAGATGTCACCAGGGAGGTCCTGCAAGTCGCTCAGGTGCCAGGATGTGAAATGGTCATGAAGACAGCCCAGGGTTGACGAGAGCTATAAAATCTGCAAATGGCTCAGAGTTCCTTGATGGTGATATAGCAAGATAATCCCTTTGCTCTTCTGCTCAATTAGCTCTCTAGAACTTGAGCCCTTGAGGGTGGGAATCATAGCTGTTTGGGGTCTGCAATTCTGGTACTCAGAAGGTGCTAGATTAAAACACTCCTGGAAGGATCGCAGGTTCGAGGACAGCCTCAGCAAGTAGTGAGACTCTCATCAACCTAGTAAGACCTTGTTTCAAAATAAAAATAAAATAGGCTGGGGTGTAGCTCAAAGGTAGAATGCCCCTGTGTTCAATCACCATTGCCAAATACACACACCAAGAAAAAAAAAAACACTCCTAGAACAGAAACACACACTAAATGTTTGCTAAACCAGCTGAATGAAGGTGTGAATAAGAATGTGAGTGAGTGAGGGGTGGGTAAGAAAAAAAAGAGAATATGAGCAGAGTCCAAGGCCATGCATGCCACCCTGGAAGGCCAATCTCAGAAGCGAAGAGGGTCAGGCTGGTCTGCACCTGGGTGGGAGGACGTGAGCGAGAGGAAGTGAGCGGGTGAGCAAAGGAGCAGTGTGTTTGGGAAGGTGAGAGAAGAGAGACTGGTTACTGGAGGTGCTGACTCTCAAGACACACCTGTAGGGCTGGAGAGGGCGGGGTTGGGTTACTGACCTCTCATTGTAGAACTGCAGAGTGTTCTCACTATACAGTGGCCCTGCCAGCTGGCGGATCATCTGCAGGGACTTCTCACGCTCATCCAGCCCCAGCATACGGACGTGGGCCACGAGCCAAGCCACAGCACACACTGCCAGACTACATACCTTTCCCTTGATATTATCGGTGATTTTCTGGGGGAGGGAAAAGGGTGGCTGGGGCTACTCTCTCCCCTTCCTGGCCGCCACTTCCCCAGCCTCTGTGGACAGCCGAGCATGGCAGGTGGGGTGCCATGCCACATTCCACATCTCTCCCCACCACAAGTTTGATTTTCCCAGAGCTACCTGGGTGGGAGGAAGTGGTTAAAACTATGATTCTAGAGATTACTACCAAAGCATGAGCTCTGGATTAAGGGTCTTCTTGTTCTTATAAAGTATACTAAGCTAACACTGACTGCCTATGTGTCTCAGGGAAGAGAAAAGGCTGCTGGAAAGGTGGGGCTACCTGGATGGACTCGAAGGCCAGTACCCCATTCTCCCAGGCATTGAGGATTTCCAAGATGGCTGCTGAAATGCTGAGACAGGCCTCATGCCACTTCATCTGCCTACAGAGGGTTGGAGGTGGGAGAAAGATCACCATAGGGGAGGGAGCAGGAGATGGGCTTAGGGAAAGGGCCTTGGCTCTGCCCCCACCACTACCCCTGGAGCAGACGCCCGGGCCACTAACACCAGCTTCATCTCCGAGGAGTTGTTCAGCAGGGCCACCAAGGACTCTACTTTGGTGGAGTCAGGCCGGAAGCAGGGGTGGTCAGGGTTCAGGATCTTGCCCTCTTCCGGCATGCAGGTCTGCATCCAGGTCTCAAAGAAGGGCACCTCTGCTCCTGTGCTCGACTCGGACAGAATCACCTGGGCAAGAGGGGCAGGAGAGGTACTAGCCAAGAGCAGAGGGTGTGGCACCTGCCAGAGCCGAGCCTGGGACTGAGCTTCAGTCTCCTAACCCTCCTTCCAGCCTGAAGAACTGGGGACAAATTGGTGGAGGGAGGCAGACAGGGGGCTATGCTGCCACCTAGTGGTTGCTGTGAATGTGGCACTCAAGGGTTTGCAACATGAGTAGGGGCATCTATTCACTTCCCCTGGGGTGGGTGCCTGATTTCTGAGCCCAGCAAAATCAACTGGCCTGGGAGACTGAAGGAGGCCTGTGGTGAGGTGGGCATGATTGGTTGTTTACATCTTCTTTGCATTGCCCACATGGCATCCCCTAATTCTACCTGCTTCCCCTCTCACTCACCTCTGAGCCATAGGTCTGGGCCACATGGCACAGCATGAGGAAGGAGATGTCAAAGAGCAAGGCACGAACTGAGGCTGTTTTGGCTGTGGGGAAGATGAGAAGGTAATTCCTCAGCCCAGGGCAAGGGCCCAAAGCCCTTGTCTGGAGCAGGAGGAGATCAGGATTTTTTTTTTCTCGCAGTGCTGGGGGTTGAACCCAGGACCTCGCACATGCTAGGCAAGTGCTCTACCACTGAGCTATATCACCAGCCCAGGATTTGTCTTAAGGAAGGTCAGGGCCCACATGGCTTCTTCAAAGCTCTGAGGCTCAGAATCCTTTTCTTGAGTCTCAATTAGAACATCATCCCTTCCTTGGAATTCAAGGCTTCTAGTACCCTCCTTCCCTCCAACACACAAACAAATCATAAAGGGCACAGACGAGAGAAAGAAAAAGGATAGTTTTAGAAGCATCCCCTCTCCCAGTATTATCCTCTCTCCAGGATCCCCAAAGCTTCATGGCTCAGGACAGAACACCCGGCCTCCCCCAGAAGAACAAGGTGGACCCTCCCCCAGCCCTCAGTGCCAATGGGTCTTCAGAGCAAGCTCACTTACTGCTCTCTCCGCTGCCATGGGTTGTAAACTCATTCAGACTGTGGAAGGAATGGAGACAGGTAGCATCAACCAGGGTAAGAGCTGATCAACAGCCAGGCACTGGGGCTATGTGCTCAGAGAGGTGGTTGCTAGAGTCTGAACTACAGGTTAAACTTAAAACAAGCACTATCACAACAGAAACAATTACTTCTATCATTAAAAGTTTTCTGGGCATGCACCAGGTTATGGGTTTGATCCCCAGTACCATCAAAAAGAAATATATATACATAATGATTTCTAAGACCTAGAGAATAGCTCATTGAATGGAATGATGTTCTATATGTCTAATTCTGGGTCAACCCAGAAAAGCAACAGAATTTGAGAGCCCCTTATTATTTAATAATGGGGCAAACATGGAACTCCTCCATGCTTACCATTCAACACTTTATCACTTTGTCAATCATCTCTACTCCTTCCTCACTGAAGAGGAAAGAGCTCCTCCAGTGAAGAGAACCAGCTCTTCTGCCCAGGCCTCCAGCTGGAACGCTCTGCTTGGCCTGTGCATCTTGGGAAGACTCAGACCCAGGTGCCTCACTCCTACTCTGCTACTTCCTCCCTTCAGACATGTCCTCCCCTCCAAGGTCAGAGGCTCAGCTTTCCTCACTTGATGAATTTCCTGGCGAAGGATTTAAGTTTCCCGGTGGCAGCGGCAGCAGCCAGCAGCAAGTCCAGGCTCTTCCCGGACAGCATGTGTCCTAGGACCCCCAGCAGCCCCTCTGGGGACTTGGAATGGTCTGCATCCATCGTCTGGGGACAGGACAGGAAGTCAAGTCCTGAAGAACACTAAAGACCCCCACACCAGACACAGCCTAGCCACATTTTCTCTCTCCATGTGTCTCCACTGACTGGTATACCACACCCTGCAATTTAATCTACATCTATCTGACTCCAATCTGGAAAATCATTCCTAGAATCTACAAATGTTCTATAATCCATCCCTCTCCACTACACTGGCACGATGGTGGTGGGGATAGGCAAGGTCATGGCTGGGGGCTTCACTAATGTATCCTTGTGAGTTGGCATCTGTGAAGGCATCTACCACAGTGCTGGGTATATCAGCGAAGCTCAATAAATGTTAGCCTGCAGTGGTAGCTGCCCTTGCCTTCCCCCTTTCTCTACTTCCAAAGCAACTAGGTATAGAAACCAGACAAGAGAGAGGTCTGTGAGCCCTGTTTATTTATCTGGAAGTAGAGGAAAACTGGAAGGAAGAAAAGGAAGACCCTGGTGGCAAGGGAAGGGCGTACTCACCTTGAGGATGTTTGTGACAGTGGGCTCTGCCCGCAGGATCAGCCCAGGATTGGGCTGGATGTTGGCATTTTCTGATGACTTCTGCTGGGGCGCATGCTCCCGGTCTGCTGAGCTATGGCCATAACCAATTGCCAAGACAAGAGAACAGGAACAAAGAGAAATTCTTGACACACTCCCTAGTCCAACCCAGAAGCAAAAGCACAGAGGCGGCGGGAAGCACATAGGAACTGTGGGGCTTCAGAGTGCAGCTCAGGGCCAGCACTGCATGTGCGAGGCCCTGGGTTAAATCCTTAGCACCAAAAAACAAACCAAAAATACCTTTGGGGTTGGGTGAAGTTTACGAAAGGGTATGCAATATTGCAATCACTTTAATTTGTCATTAGTCATTACATCTATTTTGAAAGTTCATTTAAGATTAAAGAAGGGTTGGGTTTTTTTTTCTTTAATCACAAAGGAGGTTAAAAAGCAGTTAAAAAGCAAAGGAGGTTAAAAAGCAGCAACCAAGTGTGTAAAACTCTGGTCTGATGAAATCAGTGTCTTCTTTTTCCTCCAGTTCCCTGTACCCCAGGTACAGACCCAGTCACTTGCCCAAACTGAACAGGAGAGGGAAAGGCACCAGTTGACAGTCTAGCAGGAGGAAGGGAGGGCAAGGGTCCTCAAGTCAGCCCATGTGGGCTCAGACTTACCGCTTGGCCACAAGGTTGGCGAAATTGGCTTCAGACAGAAGACCCTGCTTGTTACATTCTTGGAGGAGGAAATTTGTACAGTCACAGCTGTGGGGAAAACAAGGATGAGGGTTTTTTGAGGGATGGGACAATGGGTTCCTACCCTCTCTCCTCCCTCCTTCAGGATGAAGACAATTTGGAGTGCCCAAGGGAAGGCAGAGGGGCTGCGGGCACTCGGCAACTATGGGGTTGCTGCCTCTTGCCCTTGCCAGGGGTAGCCAACAAGGACACAGCATCCTCTGCAACTTATCTGGCACACAGAGCAGGGCAGCCCAGGACACCTTCCAGCAGCACGGAGGTGAGCAGGGGAGCTCGTACTTGCAGCGCTGGTCAGCTTTGTCCAACAAGGGTGTGAGCTTCAGCAGGAATTCAAAAGCACAGTTGACATCCTCTGTAAAGTCCTACAAAGAATCAGAAACTTCTGCTTGAGTCCTCCACGTCTCCTGCAGCCTGTAGTGCAGGCTCACAGGGAAACCCTGCTGGGTACAAGACCCTAAAGTAGGCCATGCCCACCATTAGTCCCCAGAAGCTGGGTGGGGAGATGCCTGAGGCATCACTGTGCCCCCTGTAGCCACCTGGGCTCAATCATCGTGGGCAAGCTTGCCTGCTGGAGGGATTGACCTGAGCATCCTCCCATTTGGACCTTGGGTTCATGTGTGAGGATGCATGGGGATGCTTTCCAGTCTTCTCTGGGGCATGAAACATACTGCTGCCCAGCTAGGGTCTAAAGGATCCTTCCCTTGCCCTTGTTTCTCCAGGGAAGAAATACCTTTTCCAGGTGCTCCTCCCATCTCATTTCTCCAACTCACCTTGTCCCCATGAGAGTATTTCTTCAACTTCACCAAAACCTGTGGAATCTAGGGAGTAAGGTAGGAGAAAAACCAGGAAAATCAACTTCTTTTCTCTTTCACCTACCACTGAAGCCCCCATCCCCCCAACCCCTTCTCTACTCTGGGCAGAGACAGGAGCACTCCTGCCTTGGAAGTGAAAGTGCTATCAGAGCCAGGCGTGATGGTGCACGCTTGCAATCCTAGTACTTGGGAGGCTGAGACAGGAGGATCACAGGTTTGAGGCCAGCCTCAACAACACAGTGAGGCCCTCCGCAACTTAGTGAGACCCTGTTTCAAAATAAGAAATAAAAAGGGCTAGGGGTGTAGCTCAGAGGTAAACCATCCCTGGGTTCAATCCCCAGCACCACACGCACAAAAAAAGTGCTATCAGAGCCCAGTCAGAAAGTCCAGGGGCACCCAAGCACCTGATGACCCTTAGCCGACAGGACAGGGGATCTCACTTCTACTGATCAAAATGCCATAAGCAAAACTGGAACCCAAGTTTCCAGGGGGGCCAGGCCCACCTTCCCTGGCTCCCTCAGCTGCCCTACACCAATGTGACTAATGACAAGCTAAATAGCACCTGTGGTAAGAAACACCAGAGCCCTGCCAAGTAGGCTACAAACAGTCCTGCAACTTTCAGAGATAATATTCAACTGGAACTTATGCTGGGGACTCGGCTGGCTGGGCCTGATGCCAGCAGTGGACACACAGGACAAAGGTCTAGCATATCACTGCTTCTCCTGAGAACTGTCCCTGACTGGCTCTCTGTTGCTCACACGTCCCAGTACCTTAAGGTAGGTGAAAGCCGTCCACTTCAGCTCCTCTGTACCCTCGGGAGACTCGATGAGCCCCACGAAACAAGCTTTCCAGATCTCCAGGACAAAAAGTGGGGTGGGAATATGCTGTGGGAAGACCCAAGGGTGAGGCTTAAGAGGGTGCCTGTATCTCTTCATCCTTCTGCAGGTTCTAGGGACCAGACTGGGTCAGCAACTGCACAGCAGTCACTCCCCAGCTCTAGTGCTGAGAACCAGGGATATAAGGCCAAACAACTGTGTACGACTGGCATCCCTGTTCCATCGGAGATCAAGGAAAACCAACTGCTCCCAAGAAGTACCAGAAGAATCCACCCTCCTGGCCCCCGTGGCCAGCCCACCTTGGGGAAAGGGAAAGGGAAAGGGGAGGCCTCGGCCCTCCCACCTGCATGCGCTTCACCATCATCAGTTGCTCCACCAGGGGCTGTGTCTCGCCAGTCAGGTTCATGGTGCCCTCGAGCAATACCACCGCATGGACAGTGGGGAAGCCGGTCTTGTGCAGCTGCTCTGAGTGCACTGACAGCATGGTGGGGATGCTAAGGGGAACAGACACACAGGTGCAGCGCTGGGATGTGAAGGTGAGAGCGAGGGGACGGACCAGGTACCACCTCCCCCTAACACCCCAGGGCCCCTCCTCTCTCCCTTCCCCACCTTCACCCCCGAAGCCGGTACCTCCTAATGAGCGTGCCGCACTGCTCAGCCTGGCTCCGGAGCTGGGGGTTGCTGAGATTGGCCAGGATCTCCCCAAGCTTCAAGAGAGAATGCTCAATGGCGGTCCAGGAGGCTGGCAGAGAAAAGGAAATGCAGAAGCATGATGGGAAACAGGAAAGGTAGAGCCTGATCCAAATGCCTCGACTGTGGCACCCCTAGGCCCACAAAACCACGCAGGGAGGCTCCCCCGAGGATGACATGGAGACCAGGGCCTAAGGGCAGCATGCATGAGAAGGGGAGTGAGAACCAAGGGCCAGAGCCCCTCAAAACCACTCCCAAGGGCCTGATTTCCAGGGGCTGCACATGATTGACTTTAGAGACTAGGCAGGCATACACAGGCAGTGGAAGAGAGAAATGAGGGAAGCTAGAGTCCAGTGGCCAGAGGAGGGAGAGTCCACGAATCATGCCAGGAATGGCCAATTCACACAGCCAGCCTCACAGTGGCCATCCCATCTACTCTAGGCAAGCTGGGCTCCTACACACCGACCCTCGTCTGGGCTGGGCCTTCAGGGCTCGCCCCTTTCAACATGCCTCACCCGCACATCGTTCAAGGCTCTGCTCCTTAACTTGCCCAACTGGTCTGACACACCATTCTCTCTCCTAAATGCCCGTGTTCATGGTCTATACCGCATATTTAGCACTTAATTATAAGTCACTTATCCTAGTTACAATTCCAGAGGGTCAAATGATGAATAATGGCATCAACTAGCCCATTAACTGCCATGTAGCATGGGAGGGGGAAAGACAAGACCTGAGATCCATTAAAATTAAATATTCATTCACTTTTCAGCCAATAACACTTATCAAGTGCTCAAGACAGATAAGAGTCAACACAGACCATTTTGACATAGTGATTCTCTTTTTTGGACTATTCCCAGACAATAAAACATATTTGGAGAAATAGTAAATAGACTAATCCTCTTACAAGCTCTCCAACCCAGCCCTGAAAACTTGGCTGTCACCCCCTCTAGCATTCTTGTCACTAGAAGACAAGCGCTCCTTAGGTGGTCCTGAGCCACCATGGCCCAAGCAAGACTGTGGCTTCAAGACCCTGCTGCTAGAAGACACCCCCCCAATCTGTCTGTTCTCAGGCTCTGGGAAATTCCAATATTTAACATCTGAACTCAGTCAGGAGGTGGATGGCACACAGGCCTGACAGCAGACAGGCATCAAGTTTAAAGGGACGTTTCAGGTCACACTCAAACTCAAGAGTCATTTGCTTCCAAAAGATGAGTAACACGGAGACAAACAAGAGCAGACGGTGTGCTTGTCTTGTCCTCTAATTTGCTCTGCATATATGATGTACTAGTCTTGCTCCCCACTAGTGTGTATGCTTGCTGAGGGCAGGGACCCTGCCACATGCTCCTTTGGGAGTTCCCCTCCCCCCTCCCCCAGCACCTGGCATGGTGCTGGGCAGACGACAATGCTCAGTAAATACCTGTTGGTTGATTGGCTCGGGTGCCACCCTGCCCAAGTCCCTGGGATGTATGCAATGCTTATGGGGAGAGAAAAAAGGAAGTGGGATGGTTTCAGATCCTCCTTGAAAGAAGTGGGATGGCATCCTGCCTCTCCCCTCTCAATTAAAAGGACCAGCTACGGGAACAGCAGCAGTCAGGGCACAAGGGACTCGGGGGACATACAGGCCTCCTCTAGTTTGGCAATGTGCAGCAGGGCCCGGTTCTTGGTGCTGCTGAGGGTATTCTCCAGGCGCTGCAGGCACATGGCAAGCTGCTTCTCCCCAGTGGCTGGAGTGCCCGCCTCCAGTCCTTCCTGGAGCCGCTCTGCAGAGGCTGCCGTGCAGCGCAGCAGCCAGTGGAGGGCGCTGAGAAGGGCTCGGCACAGCCCAATGCACTCCTCAGCTTTGCCGTGACAGCTACAGGGAAAGAATGCAAAAATCTGTCTCTGCTCCAAAGGCTGAAATCTGACCCACGCCAATGTTCCCCAGAGCTTCTGGCCTCCCCTACTAGGGAACAACTGTTGGAAAGCTAGCAAAGTCCTGGGGAAGACACCTAGCCTGGCTGGTTTCCACTGGACAAGATTTCAAATGAGCTATTCCAAGTAAAGAGGCATTTTGTTCTAAGGGAATAAATAGAAAGGATGGGGATGGGCAGGTAGGGAGAAGAAAAGGGGGAACCACAGCTGATTTCAGCCTATGTCCTAGGAGCTCCTCTGCACTGAGAGAATGCTGGAAGGTTGTAAGCCCCCTCACTCAGTCCTTACCTCAGTCGGTCACAAAACATGTCCATGATATCCAGTAAAGCCTGAACACACAGGTCCCGGGAAAAGTCATCAAACTGTGGAAAGAACAGTGGAGAGGCTCCAGGATGCCCCAGTCAACCCCTGGGTCTCACACATGGAGCAGATGGTACATGTAGGACTCCTGTTTCTCTTTTCACCAACCTCAGGTTTCAGACTCGGCATCCTTTCAATACTGGAAATTAGCTCCTAATTGCCAGCCCCCACTGCCCAGGACCTCCTCTCTCCAGGGGAAGGCCAGCAATGCCAGCCAGAGGTATCATGTGCTGCCAGTCCAGCCTCAGAGGTCGTATGACTAGAGCAGTCAAGGAGATGGGCCTTGTCTGTCACCACCACAGCCCTGGCCCCTGCCCCCCACTTGGCTGGGAAGTGGCTATGATCATACCTTACTGATAGCTGTGAGGACGGAGGAGTAGGACACCATCTAGAGGGAAGAGAGAAAGATAATACTCAGGCAACTAGTCTCCTACTTGAGAGGAACACTGAGGCTTAATGCTGCTGCAGCTCTGTGCTGTGACTCCTTCAAGAGGCCTCCTCAACCCACTAAAAGACATGTAATAATGCCAGGCATCGTCCCTATTCCCGCTTCTATGATTTGGGGTGTCCTCAAAGGTGCCATACTTCATGTTCACATGCTACTTGCCCACAAGTAAGTTTTTTTTTTTTGGTACTGGAGGTCAAACACAGAGGCATTCTACCTCCAAACTACACCCACAGCCCTATTTTATTTTTTCTTTGGAAACAGGGTCTGGCTAGGTTACTGAGAGCCTCACTAAGTTGCTGAGGCTGGCTTCAAACCTGTGATCCTCTTAAATACTGTGATTACAGGTTTGCGCCACCATGCCTGGCCAACAGGTAAGATTTAATTGACCACCAGTAGGTATAAGAACCAGTTAAGACTGGAGGCTATGCTACTTTATTCCTGTAATTTTGGGGCGGGGTTGCTGGGGATCAAACCCAGGGCCTGGTACATACTAAGTAAACATTCTACCACTGAGCTACACCCCCAGCCTTATAACTTCTGTCAAGAAGAGTGATCTTGTTGGGCTCAGTGGCACATGCCTATAATCCCAGTACTAGGGAGGCCAAGACGGGAGGATCCCCGGTTCAAGGCCAGTCTTTGCAACTTAATGAGACCCCCAGCAACTTAGCGAGACCCTATTTCAAAATAATAAAAAAGGCTGGGGGTTTAGCTCAGAGGTACAATGCCCCTGGATTCAATCCCTAGTACCAAAAAAGAAAGAGTGATCTTGGCTAGGGGTGTAGCTCAAATGTAGAGTGCTTGCCTAGCATGCACAAAGCCCTGTGCTTGATCTGCACCAAAGGGGGGGAAAAAAGAGTAATCTTGCTGGGCACAGTGGTATGTGCCTGTAGTTTCAGCACCTTGGGAGTCTGAAGTAGAAGGACCACTTGAACCACCCACAAGTTTGAGACCAGCCTGGAAAACATGGTGAGACCCCATCACAGGAGAAAGAGAAGAAAAAGAAGAGGGGCAAGAACTAGAGAAAAACAAATACCTCCTGCACTGAATAGGGGGTATCTGCACTTTGAAACAGGGATTCAGTTTCAGTATATAAAGTCTTTGCTTTTTTTTTTTTTGTGGCACTGGTGATTAAACCCAGAGGTGTTCTATCAGAGCTACATCCCCAGCCCTTTTTATATTTTCATTTTGGGATAGGGTCTCACTTAAGTTGTCCAGGGCTGGCCTTGAACTTGTGATCCTCCTGCTTCAGCCTCCTGAGTTGCTGGGATTATAGGCATGCTTTAGTACATAAACTCTTGCTCTCTCTGTAGGCCTTATTCTCTAGGTCTCCTCCAGGACACCTCCTTGTCCAATGCCAATCTCCCATCCACAGCTGAAATCCTTCCTCTATGCTCCAAGCAACCCCTTTACACCCATCATCATACAGTGGGTGCCTGCTGTCCTCACTCACTCAGGAGCTCCTTGAAGACAAGGGCACTTTTATTCAGTGACTATAATCTTGATGTTTGTAGAATGAATAAATAAAAACATACCACTAGATCAGCATTTCCCAAAGTAGCTTCCAAAGCTACACTGAACAATAGGAAAGCCACTAGCCAAATGTGGCTGGTAAATTTAAAGTTAAATAAAATTAAGAATTCAGTTCCTAGGGCTGGGGATATAGTTCAGTGACAGAGCACCTGTCTAGCATGTACAGGTCCTGGATTCTATCCCTGCCCCCAGAAAACACACATACACACACACACACATACACATACACACACACACACACACACACACACACACACACACACACAGCTTCTGTGTGATAAAAAATTTGAGAAACCTGAATTAAACATATATATGTAGAGAGAGGGGTTTTTGTTTGTTTCGCTGCACAGGGGATTGAACCTATGGCCTAGCACATGCTAGGCAAGGGCTCTACCACTGAGGTATATCCCCAGCCCTTTTAATTAATTAATTAATTTATGGGGGGTACTGGGGGCCTTCTACCTTTGAGCCCTATTTTATTTTGAAATAGGTTCTCCAACTCAAAAGAAATAATTTGTCCTGAATGAACTTAAACCCTACAGAAAATCTTTTGTCATATGTTTTTATTTGTTTTGTTTTGTTTTCTGGTACTGGATATTGAACCCAGGGGCATTCCATCTCTGAGGTACACCCCCAGCTCTTTTTATTTATTTTTTATTGTGAAACAGGGTCTAAGTTTCTGAGGGTCTCACTGAGTTGCTGAGGCTGGCCTGCAATCCTCCTGTCTCAGTCTCCCACTGGGATTACAGGTGTGCACCACTATGCCCAGCATATATTTTTTTTCTAACTATTTTGTGTGTGTGTGTGTGTATGTGT
>PVJS01029049.1:0-25063 GCA_004027185.1 Glis glis
AGGGTCAGCTCATAGCTTAGTTTTATGTGTCCCAGTCAGAATGTAAAATAATAATAAGAAGAAGAAGAAGAGGAAGAAGAAAAATAACACATTACAGTGTGTTATTCAGTGCCCCCTTCTGCAGGCATTCCTCATAGCATGGACCCCATTCTCTTTCTTGGCTTGAGGAAGAGGTAATGATGCAGACTGGCCTGTGGAGCCAACAACTGATAAAGGAAGCGAGGGTAACAGTAGTGGTGGCAGGAGCACTGACATGAAAGGCAGTGTGTGTAACTGTCATCTATTCAATGAAGTGCAAGTTATATAAATGAGTCCTAGCTTGGGTTTCATGACTTAAGCCTCTGCCCTTATTACCGACTTGTCAAGGCGTGGGCTGGGGGCATTTCTTGTCAGGTAGACTGGGTTATTTTGGTGACGAGATAAGTCGTGTATTCTGGGGTGTGGAGAATTGCCTCTTGTTGAAACCACACAATATAACAATATCAAGTAGAACTGGTTCTAGTACCACATGCATAAATACACAAATTGGGTTATTTTTATCTCGTTTTATGTTCGACTTAGATTTTATTAAACCAAAAGCTGTCACCATTTTCTACAATCACACATCCTATAGCGGATGTCGTGTGTTTCTTAAAAGCAAAGGCTGTGATTTATTCCTCTTTGTATTTTTTTCAGTGCATAAGGAGTGCCTTCTGTATAGAAGATTCCTAATATATGCTCAATGTATGCATAATTTATTTAAACAATTCTTATAGATAACTCAGACAATAAAAGGAATACCCTATTTGGTGTTATAACTTACTTGCAAGTCAATATTTTTAGTGTTTTAAAAGGCATGCGATTCATGGGATAATTGGAGTTTGCTATTTTTTTTCTTATTGCTTTGATGTAGCTATTTTCCACAAGGAATAGACAGAGAGATGAATTTAATTAATGTTTCTTTTTAGGTCAGTTTTTCTGGAGGACTTTGCCAATGGTTGAGCACCAAACACAAAGGCTACATGACTCTTTTTCCCCCCAGTGTTTTTCCTATTGATCTTTATCTCCAAGTGATAAATGTCCATTAGGATGTTGCACCATAAAACTAAATTTTCATTTACGAGCACCACTGCAGATTTTTACAGGACAATTCACACTCTTTCTCTGGGCTTTAAGAAAAACTTTGAGGCTATTTGTGACATTTCTTTGAAATCACTGAATAGAAAGAGCCAAAGAGATGATACCATTGTGAGTTGGGACTGTTCTCAAGATAGACCATCAATATGTCTATCTAAATGGTTGAGATAGGTTTGTTCAGCTGATTAAATAAAGCGTGGGACTCCTAAGGCCAAGCCTATTGGTTAAAATGCAAGGCTTGGTTTGATGACCATGAGCTACTCTACTTATCATGGGGATGGCTCTGTTCTACCACTGATCACCAAAGGGCTGGGCGAGGGATTGATGCTCATCACTGCCACTAGACAAACAGCTCAGAAGGCAAGCTTCACATTTGGTAAACGTGGTCTACCTTAATACCTATTTCTCAGTCCCTGTACCTGGTACTGTTCTAGATATGTAGCATATGGTCAAACTGGCACAGGTTCACAGTATCACATGCCTCTCCTTTCCTCCTCTGTTCCAGTTTGCTTGTTTGATTTTCCTTATCTGAGGCTCATTTCCATATCATGGTTTTCCTTCACTTTTCTTCTCTTGGGTTTGAATATTCTCTTTCTTCAACCAGTGTTGCTGTCTTCCCTCTTTTCATCTGGTTGAGCTGTTCATGACAAAACTCAGAGCTAACAATGCCGAAACAACTGCATCCTGAGAGTCAATCATTTTATTTTATTATTTTATTATGTGGTACTGGGGATTGAACTCAGGGGCATTCTACTTCCACGCTACACCCCCAGCCCTTTTAAGTTTTTGTTTTGAAACAGGGTCTTGATAGGTTGCTAGAGTCTTGCTAAATTGCTGAGACTGGTCTCCAACCTGTAATCCTTCTATCTCAGCCTCCCAAGTACCGAGATATCAGGTGTACACCACCATGCCCAGTTCCTGATAGTAATTTTAAATGCCTGACTTCATATTCTCCTTATCATATTCCTAGGAGATACATATTGCTCTTATCCCCATTTGAACACAGAAGTAAGTGGAGGTTTACAGAGATCACATAATCCAGATTTAACAGCCAGTTTGCTGTGGTACTACATTACAGAATTTGTAAGGTCATAATTATTCATTTAGTTCTCTACCTTCACCATAATACTCTGCCTCATGATGCAAAAATCTCAAAGGACTTTGTATCTGAAGCACAGATTCTAGAAGCTATAACATAACTAAGTCTTGGCACTTTTCTGTTAAATCAACTGATGTATGAATCAAAAACTTTTTGAAAAGCCAAAGAAAAAAACTCATAAGTATAAGAGAATATCATCCTGAAAATTTATGGAAAATGATACCTCATTAAACGAGAGGAAAATTATTCTGTTATGTATCCGTTTGAGCTCTTGATGTAAGAAAAAAGCCTCTAAGAAATGGGAGGAGAAGGTTTTCAGAAAACAATAAATGAAGCAGTAAGGTGAATCATAGATTAAATAAAAAAGAGAGCAGTTGGTTTTATGAAGAACCTGCAAGGAAGTTTAAAGTGAAGTCACACATTTAAATCTTAATTTGAGGATCTCAAAACACACTGCTCTCACGTTTATCAACCTAAGTACCCGAAAATTAAACTTGGGAGTAGAGCATCAGAATACGTAGCACAATTAATAAATTCAACATCAGAGCCAATAACTTTATGAAGAAAAACTAGAAGGTGTAAGAGATATCAAGAAATCTTAACAAATAACGAGTCATATATTACTGTAAGAGAAAATTGAATATTATAAAAATATCAACTATTCTATATTAAATTTTTAGGCTTAAGTGTTCCAAATATAACTTAAATGTATTTAATTTGGGGGTCTTGACAGAATGGTTTGAAGTCTTCCTGAAAATTACAGTTTTGAAAAGATTAGAAAAGCATAGGTAAAGAAGACAGAAGGAGGCAATAATTATATTAGGCATTGTGTATATTGTAAAGCTGTAATTAGGAATTGGTATACATGGTAAAGCTATAACAATTCAATCAACAGAGCACAGAGAGCAACGGAGGGAATAGGGGGCTGTGTCGTTTGGTATTAAAACCATGGTTAACCACGCCTTCAGCTCCTTCATGCAAAGACTGTAGAAGTCAACATTCTCTTTCTTATACAAGAAAAGAGCTGAAAAACTGAAAATCATTGAGTTTTTTTTTTTCTAGACCTAACACAGGCCAGGCGTGGTGGTACACACCTATAATCCCAGTACTTGGGAGACTGAGACAGGAGAATCAGTTTTGAGAGGCCAGCCTCAGCAATTTAGCAAGACCCTGTTTCAAAATAAAATTTTTCAAAAGGGTTGACAGTGTAGCTCAGTGGTAGAACACCTCTGGGCTCAATACCCAGTAGCACAAACAAAACAAAAACAAAAAGAACTAGAGCTATCCCAGAATTGTGGCCACGGTGTAAACTGCTACTCAGATCTAGGGAGACTGGTGAAAGCAGAGTATCACAGTCGAGATAAGATACCAGGGCAAGAGCCACTTGAGCCATGAACTGGTAGGAATCCTAACTGATCTTCGACAAAGGAACAAAGGCAATCTAATGGAGATAAATGGTTCAAAATAGATTAGAGTCCTGCATATACAATATTATATATATATATATATATTATTAGAAACAGACATATATATGTGTGCATATATAAATATATAAATATATATATAAATATATAAATATATATATATATATATATAAAATATGTTAGAAACAGACTTTTAAAAAGAAGAATGTGCAATACATACAAGGTTACAGGGGTGTGAGAAAACAGGCGATCCTAAATATTATTGCTTGGAGTACAAAGTCTTATAACATTTCATTAAGCATCTTGGAAATATGTGTCAAAAGTACATAATTACTCATTTTCTGTAACCCAGCAATTATACACTTGAACTTATACTATTAAAAATATCTTTGAAGCAAAGATGTATATGCAGAAATGAACAGTATTTCTTATCTTAGTAAAAAGCTGAGAATGATATAGATATCTCCAGATAGAGAGATGGTTTAGCGTTTTTTAGTATATTCATGATGGATAGCGTTACATGGTTGTCAAAATAGTTTTCAAGTTCTATAAAACTTGTCTTTAAAAAATACTGTATTTCCATTATGAAGGAATTAAGCAATTCGGGATAAAAGGACAAAGCTTATAAGTTGTCAAGTCTCCCTAAACCGCACCAGTAACCAAAGTGAAACAGAACTTCAGCATTTTTCTACATATATAAATATGTAGATAGACAAAATAATAAAAAGAATAAATGACTAAACACTTATTGTAGTGACTATTTTTTTTTTTTTTGCGGTACCGGGGATGGAACCCAGGGGTGTTCTACCTCCAAGCTACACCCCCGGCCCTATTTTTTTTATACTTTATTTTGAAACCGGGTCTCACAAAGTTGCGGAGGGCCTCACTAAGTAGCTGAGGCTGGCCGCGAACCTGCGATCCTCCAGTCTCAGCCTCCCAAATATTGGGATTATAAGTGTGCGCCACCACGCCCAGCTTGTAATGACTTTGAAAAAGGGCCAATGCGGCCAGGCGTGGTGGTGCACGCTTGTAATCCCAGTACTTTGGGAGGCAGAAACTGGAGGATCCGGGTTCGCGGCCAGCCTCAGCTCTCTCTCTCTCCCTGTCTCTCTTTCTCTCTACTTAGTGAGGCCCTCCGCAACTTCGTGAGACCTGGTTTCAAAATAAAGTATAAAAAGTAGGGCCGGGGGTGTAGTGTGGAGGTAGAACACCCCTGGGTTCAATCCCTGGTACCGCAAAAAAAAAAAAAAAGGGCCAATGCTTAGCATTGGCAAGAATCCAGAGCAACTTAAACTCTCCTGCGCTACTACCACATAAAAAGCAGCTTAGCAGCTCCTGATTGAGCAACATGCACTTGCTGTGTAGACACACAGACTTACCAACACTGTAGCACATAACCCAGCAAACCCATCTTCAGTATTTATCCAAGAGGAACAGAAAACAAATGCATGCCCAGACATCTGTGGGAAAGTTTATCACAGCCTTATTCATAGTCATAGAAAGTGGAAACAATCCAAATCTCCCTCACACAGGTGAGTAGACAGAGCAAACAAATTATATATATGCATGCATCCATACAATGTTATAATATTCAGCAATAAGAAGAAATAAACACACACACACACACACACAGACAACTTGGGGGAATCTCAACAACACCGTGCTAAGAAGTCAGACTTAACGGCACTGTATGATTCTGTTTATCTGACACCCAGTGAAAGGCAACCTGACAAGGAGGAAACTTCTCCGGGGACGGTCAGGGTCCTCTTCTGGGGGAGGAGGATTGGGTGTCAGTGATGAGTGATTACAGAGGGGCCTGAGAAAAATGTTCGGATGGTAGAACTATTTTATATCTTGATTATGGTGGAGATTAAATGACTTCTTACATTTGTCGAAATCCAGAGAATTTCATTTACCTAAAAGGGGTAAACTTTACTGTGTTTAAATTATACCCAAATAAATAAATAAATAAATAAATAATAATAAATAAATAAATAAATAAAATCCCAAGAAATCAATGTACTGCTGTGCTACTTAGTATCATATTTGATGTTTTGGGGGGTTTAATTTTAGGAGAAAAATAAATGAAGGTAAACTGAAAGGAAAGCCTGAATTCTGCTCTCACCCTGTATCACAGATAGATTTATGATTGCTTGAAAAGATCAGTTTGAAAAAAATTGTATAAAAATTGTGAGAGACTAGAGTCAATATTGTTTCTAATTGACCTGTTTTTATTTCACATCCCTGCTAGACAGATGAAGACATTTCACATTTGCATCTTTCTTCCTATCTCCCATTTTCCTTCTTTTTTTTTTTTTTTTTTGCGGTACCGGGGATTGAACCCAGGGGCGTTCTACCTCCGCACTACACCCCCGGCCCTATTTTTTATACTTTATTTTGAAACTGGGTCTCAAGAACTTGCAGAGGGCCTCACTAAGTAGAGAGAGAGAGAGAGAGAGAGAGAAAGAGAGAGAGAGAGAGAGAGACAGGGAGAGAGAGAGCTGAGGCTGGCCGCGAACCCGGATCCTCCCGTCTCCGCCTCCCAAAGTACTGGGATTACAAGTGTGCACCACCACTCCTGGCCCCATTTTCCTTCTTGATTTTGTTAAATGTTTTCTGTTGCCTAAATTTCTTTTGTTTACCTTCTATTTCATAAGTGCATAATTTTGATGTTAGTTCTATGTTTAAGATGATTTCATGCATGCAATCCCCAAATCATTCTTCTATTTTTTAGGTAATTTGATCATTTGTTTAATTTTTGTCATTATATAGTTTTGTTTTTAATTTCTCAATGAGCACACCAGGAATGGGTTGTACCATTGTTTTCCACGAGTTCCCTTAACATTTAAAAATAACTGCCTGTTGTCTTTCACTTGAATTGCATTATTGTGAAACTTAATTTTCTCTGTCACGATTTCTTTCATTCAGATCTTTATTGATAAACTAACTCTCATCACTGAATGGGGTTGAGGAAAAGTTTACTCTCTTATTCTCTCTCTGGAGCTATTTAATTTTTGTGTCAGGACTCCTAAGGATTCTTTATTTTTCTTTGAGTTTCTGCACACCAAGTTGTGCCTTGATATATAATGTGATCTTTTTTATTTTTATTTTATATTTTATTTAATATACTTTTGTTAGTGCATTGTAGTCTCACATCATAATGTAGTTCAGAATGGCAGGGAAACACATGTATGCAGCACTTGGTGAGCCCCCCCCACTCCCTCCCCTGCCCTCCCCCCTTCCCCATACATGATATTGAGATTGGCATTGATAAATTCACATATGGGCATAATGTCAATAGAAGTGTTTCCTTCATTAACTCTCCCTCCTCACCACCACGACCCTTTCCTAGACCCTCTCCATCACTCTACTGGGGTTTCTCTTCCATTATCCAAGGTCCTTCTTGTATCCCAATTACTCCCTAGCTTCCACAAAAAAGCATGTAACCTTTCACTTTCTGCAACTGGCTAATCTCACTTAACATAATATTCTCTAGGCCCATTCATTTTCCTGCAGATGACATAATTTTGTTCTTCTTTATCACTGAGTAGAATTACATTGTGTATATATCCCATAATTTTGTAATCCATTCATCTGTAGATGGCCAGCTAGATTGGTTCCATAATTTGGCTATTGTGAATTGTGCTGCTATCAACATGGATAGGCATGTATCACTATAATATTCTGATTTCAGTCCCTTTGGAAAGATACCCAGGAGTAGTGTAGCTGGATCATATGGTGGATCCATTCCCAGTTTTTTGAGGAATCTCCACACTGATATCCATAGTGTATGCACTAATTTGCAATCCCACCAACAGTGTTTAAGAGTTCCTATTTCCCCACATTCTCACCAGAATTTATTGTTGTTTGTATTCTTGATGATTGCCATTCTAATTGGTTAGATGAAAACTCAGTGTAGTTTTGATTTGCATCTCCCTGAGTGCTAAAGATGCCCAACATTTTTCATATATTTATTGGCCATTTGTATTTCTTTTTTTGTGAAATGTCTATTTAGTTCAAGCGCTCATTTCTTGATTGCGTTACTTGATTTTTTTTTAGTGTTAAATCTTTTAAATTCTTTGTATACTCTAGATATTAGTCCTCTATCAGAAGATTAGCTGGCAAAGATCTCCCATTCTGTAGGCTCTCTGTTTAGACTCTTGGTGATTTCTTTTGCTGCACAGAAACTTTTTAATTTAATGCCATCCAATTTATTAATTCTTGATTTACTGTGTCCTTTTAATTTCCAAATGTAGTGTTTTGCATTTCAGATAATTTTTTCTTAATATCTTTGAGTATGTTTTATTCTTCCCTTGTCAGTTTTTAAGATTATGGATGCCTCATATCGATATATAGGATCATCCTTATTTGTCTTCCAGTTCTGTTAGCTTTTCTCTGAACCTTTACTTTCTATATTCTTCATGCATCTTCTTTGTGCTTGTATTTCAAGCATTTTCCCTTTATAATTATGTATGACTTTTTTTTCTGTTTCCAATTTATATATTAGTTCTCTGCTGATGTTATTTTTCTCCTCAGTTTGTTTTCTTAGGCCTGTAATCGCCCTTCCTTTTCATTCTGAATTTATTAAATTTGTGTCCTTGGGAAGCTTTTTTTTTGCACAAAACATGTATATAGAATTGCATTATGTGAAGAAATCTTCTGAGGTAATTTGCAGCCTTAGAAGATGTGGTCACTTGTGAGGCTCTATTATTGTCCAATACCAAGGGGGATTCTATCTAATTGGGAGGTGTTCCCCACTCTCACAGAGGGGGATTTATAGGTCCTAGATATCTTGCTTCGATTGAGATAAGGCCCTGAATCACTGTTACTGACATCCTTATGAAAGAGTCAACCCCAGGTCCCGTTCCCATTTTATTTCCTTCTCTCCAGCAAGGCTGTCACTGCTTTCTGAGAGGAGGAAGGAAGTCACAAGTAAGGGACACCTTTTCAGAACAGATCTCTATGAGTTGGGGGTGTTGGTGAGAAGTTGAGGTTCAAGTTGACTCATCAGTGCCCTGCATGTGGGTGAGGGTAGAGTTAATTGGAGACAAGCCCCTCTGCTCTGTGTCTCCCCTGAGTTCCTGCATTTCTTTTGGTTTTTACTCCTTGACATTTATGACATTGTACCATTGTCCTTTGCTAATGGGTTGCTATAAGGGAGGTCTGTTTACATAAGCAGATCCCTGCATTCCTACATCCACACACTCACCATTGCACTGGATCCTGCTCTCCTGCTTGTGTTTAAAGGGAAGGTTCCTTTAAACACAAAGCCCAAAAAGACTGAGCAGCACTGTTGTTTCAGGTGCAAATCATAAGCTCTAACTAAAAAAAAAAATCTTCATCGATTTGGAAAAAAATCTTTAACCCATCTTTGAACCCAACGCTAGAAATTCCCCTAATGAGTCTATTCATTTACTCTGATATTGTGAAGATGGGGCTGCGGGGGGTCATTAATAAATAATTTTTCATGGAATTTAGAGAGTTGCTCTGAGAAATATGCTTCCCTGTGCTGATACTTACACACCTGTGAGGATAAAGAGTGGACTGTGAGTAGGGCTCCCTCGCCTATGCCCAGTTCATGGCATCACCAATGCGTTAGCCAGATGCTTTCTCCCATGCACTCTACTTTTATTGCTTTGCCTTGACCACTGGCAAAGTATTTCTGGCTTCTAGTGTTGAATCAAGACCAATGGAGCCCAGCTCTACCCTGGAGCTGCATTTTCCCATAGTTGTGACATTACATTCTTGGAAAGGCCACATACACAGAGGGTTGTCACAATTCTAGGGGCCATTGCTTGGCCTGCATGAAGAGCCCATGGAGGTGCTGAACCCTTAAGATTCATCTTGTAAAAATGTGAGAACCCTGAAGATTACACGGTGGCTTAATACAGCACGGTGTAGGTATTCAGTCTATACTTGATAATTGATTTGATTTTCCTTCTGGAGCCTTACGAAGGCCTATGGCAAAAACAAATCACAGGATCATTTCCCTTAATCTCACCCTAGTGGGTTTTTCTATTTGGTTTAGAAATGAAAACAAACCAAATTATTATTCTTGTAAGGGCATGTTCACATCTTGCTTTGTTTCACAAATGTGGAAAGCCAAATTGAAGAGAAAACTTATCATCAGATTTGAAACCTGAAATGGATTTAGAGGGAGAATTATTTTGCCTACATCATCATCCCTTTCCCCACCAGACTTCAAATAATTGGTTGAGGTACTTTGTAGGTTTAAAAGATGGAAACAGTGTATTCTCATCTTTAGGATGTACTCTTAAAATTAACTCTGACTTTTCTCAACTTCCTAGGTCATGAATTTCTAGGGCTATGGAAAGCACGGGCTGTGTGCATAGCGAGCAGCAGGCTGTGAAGACACTGGGGCTAGTGAAGGGGGTTTGTAGCAACGCTCTCCTGTCCTCTAGCCTCCCGGCCCCTTCACAACCACCTGACATCATACTGCTGGAATTACAAAGAGTGATTGCTGTGGTCAGCCAGATAAGGGAACACAATTCTTTTGGCTAGCCCCATACTGTTAACCAAGTTGAAGACCTGCAGAAGTGAGAGGAGATAAGAGAGTTGCTTCTTCAAGGGCATGATGGGCTTTTATCTAAGTCCACCTGCTTCCTTGAGAAATAAACCCTAATCTCTTTGCATTGTGCTTTGGTCTGCACAGTTTGAAAGGATGACGGGGAATGCATCTTTCCACCAGAAAAGAATTTTGAGGAAGGCTCTTTTCTCCCTAAACTGGCGAGCTCCAGCCTCTAGGCTGGGCTGTGTCTACTGGCCTCACAGCCTGTCTGCACCAGAGCATCCTGTTGGACGTGGCACAGCATCCGAGCTCTGAGCTGGGCCTGCTCATGAACCTGACTGAGGAATAGTAGGGCGAGCTGTTACTACTGTAGAAAGAAAAGAAGATGCTTTTTCTTTCACCTCAGACCCATATAAGGGGGGGGACGGGACTTCATAAAGACAACAGGCTGAATACAAAAAAAAGCAATTATCTTTTATTCATTCATATTCCATTTTGTAAGAGAAAAATTATATGCTGTTGGGCTTGGTACCCTTTAAAACACTGAAAAAAATCAATCAATCAAATAAATTAGGTACTTTGGAATTTTACAGTTGGTGCCAAGGACATGCCGTAGGGATTGCTTATGAATTCAGAATTATTTATTTTTCTAAACTCTGTTGCATTAAAAACATTTTGAAATATTTGAAACAATACAATATAATAAAAATAAATGTGGAAAGAGAAATAATAACTGAGCAGAGGCTTTATTTGAAAGGGTGAAAAAAAATCCATGCAAAGCTTAGCCCTGCTAAATTTCAAATGTGGCATCGGGCTATAGTTTTCAGAAGAATCTTCAAATAGAATAAAGTCTACTAAAGCCCTGGGGTGGCCTTCCATCTACTTCTCAACCTCAGAATTCATTACTTGGGGCATTCCTCCTTCCCCAGGCAGTTCCAAGGCCAATCCTTATACCAGAGCCCGGAGCAAATGGAGCAGGGACTTAGCTCCCAGTGCCCTACATCCCTGGTGGACATCTCCATACATATTTTAATCCACGCATTTGTCCCTTTATCAGTTACCTTGTATACTTTCTTTTATAACAACTTTGGCATCTGAGAATACCTATTAGTTAATACTTTTTTGTGTGCTGTCCTAATGTAAAGCCCAACATATATAAAGCAGAAATACTTATGGTGCTGAAATACCCAGCCTTTTAAGAATAAACAAATTAGATTTAGCATAATAGAAACAGTATTTTAGTCATACTCTAATATTTTTAAAAGATTTCAATCCCTGTATGTTACATATGGGAATTCTTATTATATTATATAGGATTAGTCATAATTGTATAATTTCTTCACTTAACCATTTCTTAATCAGAAAGATCTGGTAACAGTTTATTTTATCCTCATTTGATATCTACTTATATACCATTGGCACGTCTTTTTATTTTTTGTGGTACTGAGGATTGAACCCATGGGCATTCAACCTCCAAGCTACTATACCCCTAGCCCTTTTCATTTTTTGTTTTGAAACAGGGTCTTGCTAGGTTACTGAGAGTCTCACTATGTTGCCAAGGCTATCCTCGAACCTGCAATCCTCCTGTCTCAGCCTCCCAAGTCTGAGATTACAGGCATGTGCCACCACAGCCAGCATGTCTTAGTTTTTTAACATCATCTGACTAATATTATGATACCTGAAAAGTGTTTTTGGACTGTATAAGGGCAGTACAAGAAGGATTCTCTGTTAATGGAAGTGGGGCCATTTTGGCTGTGGGGAAATAACTATGATAAAAAATAAAGAGGAGAGAGTAGTCACTCATAGGAGGACAGTGGGGTGGTGGGGGAAGCATCATGGTGGGACACTGAATCCAAGAAGATGAGGATGAAAGTGAACATTTCTTAGAGACGAAAAGGTAGGATTAGGAAATGATTGCCAAGAGCAAGCAACCTTCTGGATTGTTCTGCAGTGTAACAACATTGGGTGGCCCAGCTATCTCATGCACACATATCTTTAGGCTAGTGCTACCCTGGGAATTAAAGTCACAGTGGCTTCTTCTCAGTGGTAACATAGAATGTTGAAAGGAAGAGTATGTTCAAGTCAACATTGGAGACTGAGAACAGAAGCAGTATACAAAACCAAGTAATTAGGAGCCATAGGAGTTCCCCAAGGAATCCTCAGGGACAGTGAGTTGAATGCTGGGTTTTCCGTTCTACAGCGGGCAGGGGTTTAAGCCAATATTCCTTACATTTTAAATTACTTAAAAGCCTTGAGAGGATCCAAAACTCTAATGTGTGGGTTACATTACCTCAAAATTCTGAGTAAGATTCCATTAATAGGAAGTACTATGAACTAATCACTACAGGGAGAAATCACTGCAACTCAAATAAAGGATCAGTCTACTTATTGATCACACTCATCTGAGTACAAGGCCAGGTGGGTCAGAGGACACTGTGTCCAGGAACTCTATGGAGAGGAAGATCAAAGCCAGTGGTAAACCACAAGGGAAGAATTGCTGGCGAGGCTTCTGGGATCTATTTGCTTCTATACATGTCATTATTATTCATTATAACTTGAAGACATGGGAGCATCTTACTTTTCTGTCATTATGGTGTCCAAACTTAAAGCACTTGTTACTTGGGATATGAAATAATTGTTTTATGGTTATGTTCTGTTCGTATTAGTGGATGGCAATGGTTTGACTTTTGTGACTCCTGCTCGCCTGTGACTACTAGCCATGTGACAGAGGATAAGTTACTAAGGCTTAGTTTCCTCACAAGCAAAACAATGTATTAATAGGCAACTCAAGAGACTGTTGATTGGATTAAATATGAAAAGGGCCTAATCAAGAGTCTGGTCTAATAGCAAAGGGCAGTACATTTTAGTCCTCTTCCCTCTTCCCCAGAGTCCTCCCCACAAATTACCAAGGAAGAGGACTAGCTCAGCATCAATAATGTAGGCAGGAAATTGCTGACTGTGACTCAAAGGGTATCAATCACTACAGCTGGGAATGGGATGTGAGGGACATGGGAGACAAGGGGTAGGAAAATAAAAATGGCGTCTGGTCAGCACATCCTAGAACATGATTTGACGTTGGGAGTTCAAAGTCAAGAATGGTTCAAGAGATGTTTAAGCCCCAAATAATCAAAGTCCAATAGAATCAAATAACCAGAAATCTCAGCAAGATGGTCTCTGTGCAAAGTGCTGTTAGCCAGGCATTGGGAGTGATTTCTTAAGATAGAAAGATTTAATGTTCAATAAAGATAACATTAAAAACATTCTGCCTTGATCAGTTTGGTAGGAAGCCCTGGTGCCTGAAAAGTACATCTCACTAGAGTTTTTCCTGCCAAAGGTAGCTCCCAATGAGTTAATCCATGCATCCAATGCACTGGAATATTTTTTGAATCACTAATAATGCAATAATTTTTCTTAAATCTTCAAAATTGCCTTCCAGAATCATCATCCCTTAGACCCACCGCGTGTCATAGCCTAGATTAAAACCATGATATTATGGCCTTATGCGGAGAGAATTCTATCAAGAGTAGAATAACTCTGGTCTTCCCTTTCACATCACTACCAAACTTTCTAACCTTCCACCTGCCTTATTCCAAAGGCTTTTTGGGTTAGGCTTTGGCTCCATCACTGAGACATCCATGTCTTTGATAAGTCTCATTCTCTTTGCCAAGCCATAGGGTTTCTGGAGAACCAGGTGGCAATAATGCACTGACAAATGCCTTGAGAAGTCAAAGCGTTTTGCAGATGGAAGGCCCTTTGGTATAGGAGAGTTTTGAGGGCAAGTGATAGACGAGCATTCCTTCCAGAGGCAAAAGAAAGGCTCCGATTCTTTATTCAGTATCTTCTTCCTTCTTTAGTTTCTGATTCTCCTTTTTTAATTATAATTTTTATACTTTTATTGGTGGTTTATAGTCTCACATCATAATATAGTTCATAGTGGTAGTGACATACATGCACACAGCACTTGGTGATTTTCCTCCCAACTCCCTCCCCAACCCTGCCTTCTCCATACAAGATATTGAGATTGATATTGGTATTCTCACATATGTACATAATGTCAGTGAAAGTGTTTCCTTCATTAATTATATCTCTCCCCCTCCTCCCCACAATCACCTCCCTTGCTCCACTGGCGTTTCTCCTCCATTATCTAAAGTTCCTCTTATATCCCAATTACTCCCTAGCTTCTGCATATGAGAGAAAACATATGACCCTTCACTTTCTGTGACTGGCTAATCTCACTTAATGTTCTCCAGATCCCTCCATTTTCCCACAAATGACATAATTTTGCTTTCCTTTATTGCTGAGTAGAATTCCATTATGTATATAACCCATACTTTTGTAATCCATTCATCTGTTGACAGACACCTGGTTTGGTTCCATAATTTGGCTATTATGAATTGTGCTTCTATAAACATGGATATGCATGTATCAATATAATATTCTGAGTTCAGTGCCTTTGGAAAGGTACCCAGGAGTGGTATAGCTGGATCAAATTGTGAATCCATTCCCAGTTTTCTGAGGAATCTTCATACTGATCTCCTCAAAAACAATAAAATACCTTGGAATAAATTTAACCAAGGAGGTCAAAGATCTCTACCATGAAAATTATAAACCACTAAAGAAGGAAATTGAAGCTCTTAGAAGATGGAAAGATCTTCTATGCTCTTAGATAGGCAGAATAACCATTATCAAAATGGCCATTCTACCAAAAGTGATCTACAGTCGATGACATCCCTATCAAAGTACCAATGTCATTCTTCTCAGAGCTAGAAAAATCAGTCCTAAATTTCATATGGGAAAACAAAAGACCCAGAATAGCCAAAGCAATTCTCAGCAATAAGAACCATGCAGAAGGCATCACAATATCTGACTTCAAATTATACTACAGAGCGATAGTAATAAAAACAGCATGGTATTGTCACAAAAACAGACACACAGACCAATGGAATAGAATTGAAGATACAGAAACAAATCTATACATTTATACACAATTGATTTTTGACAAAGGTGCCAAAAACATACTTTGGAGAAAATACAGCCTTTTCAACAAATAGTGTTGGGAAAAATGGTTATTCATTTGTAGAAAAATGGAATTAAATCCCTACTTCTCACTCTGCACAAGAGTCAACTCAATTTGGATCAAAGACCTGGAAATTAGATCAGAAACTTTGAAATTACTAGAGGTGGGCATAGGTCCAACACTCCAACATATGGGCACAGGTAGAAACTTCCTCAATAATACTGCCAAAGCTCAGGAAATTAAAACAAGAATTAATAAATGGGACAGCAATAAAAAAAGTTTCATCTCATCAATGGAAACCATCAAGAGTCTAAAGAGAGAATCTACAGAATGGGAGAAAATCTTTGCCAGCTATTCCTCTGATGGAGGACTAACATATAGAACATACAAATTACTTAAAAGACTTAACATGAAAAAATCTAATAACACAATCAAGAATTGGGCAATTGAACTAAATAGACACTTCACAAAAGAAGAAATACAAATAGCCAATAAACACATGAAAAAATGTTCAACATCACTAGCAATCAGAGAGATACAAATCAAAACTACACTAAGATTCCATCTAACCCCAATCAGAATGGCAATCATCAAGAAGTCAAATAATAAATGCTGGCAAGGATGTGGGGAAATAGGAACTCTTCTACATTATTGGTGGGATTGCAATTAGTTCAACCGCTATGGAGATCAGTGTGGGGATTCCTCTGATTCTCCTTTTTGCTCTTATCTTTACACATAAGTTTGGCCATCATTGGCCTCTGATTTGTCTGGGAGCCTCAGCTGAGGATGGGCATAGCCTCCGTTGAGGATGCACTTAGTTTCTTCAGCACACTGGTGGGAAGGAATGGCACCCAATTGAGACATTACTTCTCTCTGCAATGGCCAGAGCACCAAAGCCAGGCATTGTCTTTTTATTGATGCTTTTGGGAACTAAGGAATGACTAGAAAGGATGGCATGCAGCACTTACATTTCCAAGAATCCCAAACCTGGGTGGAGGAAAGGATTTGACTACTTTAGAGGAAGGACTTTAGAAACCAGCTCTAACTCTTAAAAAATTACTACAAGAATATCAACTGAAAGTGTCCCAGAAATGTAGAACCAATCTGGTTCTTCAAAAGGGTAATATGATGTTCTTAAAGATAATTGAGTAAATTAAATTGATATATAGTACCTACAAAAACCACTTGTATTGTGTAAATGTGTGTGTGTGTGTGTGTGTGTGTGTGTGTGAGAGAGAGAGAGAGAGAGAGAGAGAGAGAATAGGGTCCCCCTAAGTTACTATGTACTGGCCTAGAACCTAAGATTCTCCTGTCTCAGCCTCCCAAGTACTAGGATTACAGATGTAAACCATCATACCCAGCCCACTTGCGTTAAGATCATCTATCCTGGACAAATGTACCTGACTCAAAGAGTTGTATGACCCCTATAGCTTCCAATATGTGGTGTACAAAAGGCTCTCAAAATTTTTTGAAACATTAAGCTAATAAATAAAAATTTCTGTATAACTTGGGTCAGTGTTTCCTCATTCCCCAGATTTAATTTAAAGGAGAATTATACTTATGAACTGCAAAAACCCTGATATACTTTTACAGTTATCTACATATCTTATTATCAATAATTGGACAAAGCATTGGACCTAGAGCCAGAGAGAAGGTCAAGACTTCAAATCTGACATGCTACTAATAAGTGACGTAACTTCAATTTCTTTATCTCTAAATTGAAAGACTTGAACATTCTTGTCACTGCACACCATATAATCTTACGCAAATGCATACAGAAATAAACAGAACTTGAATGATGATCCAAGGCAATCTTGGAGTCTGCCAAAGGTACAGCCCCAGAGTAGGTGCCAAGTTTAAAGGTGTGATTCATGTTCATGGCAGTCTCTTTAATGCAGAAGATTCCAGGAGCAACTTATATAAACTGTTACCAGGCTCTTTTGTTTAAGTCCTGATAGGGGTCTTTTATTCCACCTTCAAACATTTCTAATACACTTTCTATCTTTTGTTACTGGGTCCTCAAGGCAAGTTTTATACCTCCCACTGCTCCTAGATTTCCTAAACTGCAGAGAAGTGGGGTGTGGTTCTGTAGAGAGAAGGTCTAAGGAGGAGTGGAGTTCCCCAGGAGGAGCAGGGGCTGCCTTGGTGAAGATTATTTGATTAAGAGAAAAGGAATCAGAGATGAGGAGCAGCCACAGCTGGAGGTCTACTAATGGGATTATGGAGCACCTACATTTGTGGTTCCAACTCTTCAAGAAATTCTATAATAACCCTTTCCAATCTTCCTCTCTTCAATTCCAAAGCCCCTGGAAAGGACTCATTTGGCACAATGGTGTGGGATCTTTAGGATGCAGTTGGAGAAGGCACTGTAGTCTGAGCAGCATAGCAGTAGCTGTGGAGGTGTGGGATGGGGTGGGAACAGGATGCTGCAGAGACACGCTAAGTCCTATGCATCAGGTCCTGTTTCAGAGATTCACACACACCTTGTCTCTTTACTCCTTTTAAAAAATATTGCTTTCCTAGCTGGGCGTGGTGGCGCACGCTTGTAATTCCAGTACTTGGGAGGCTGAGACAGGAGGATCCGGGTTCGTGGCCAGCCTCAGCTACTTAGTGAGTCCCTCCGCAACTTAGTGAGACCCTGTTTCAAAATAAAGAATAAAAAATAGGGCTGGGGGTGTAGCTTGGAGGTAAAATGCTCCTGGGTTCAATCCCTAGTACTGCAAAAACAAAACAAAACAAAAAAATATTTCTTTCCTAAGTATTAAAATTTACTAACATTTTCTCTCATATGTGGATGATAGGGAGTAATCAAGATACAAGAGGGACTTCAGATAAAGGAGGAGAAACCCAAGCGGAGCAGTGGAGGGGTCTAAGGGAGGCTCAGGGTGGCTGGAGGGAGAATTAATGAAGGAAACTCTGCCACTGATGTTACGTACATATGTGAAATTATCAAAGCCAATCTCAGTATCATGTACAGGGGAAGGGGAAGGAGTGGGGAGGAAGCTGAGGGAAGCTCACCAAGTGCTGTGTCCATGCATGTCCCTATCATTCTAAACTACATTATGATATGAGACTACAATGCACCAATAAAAATATATATATATATACCATATATACCATATATATACCATATATATACCAAATATATACCAAATATATACCAAATATATACCATATATATACCATATATATACCATATATATGTATATATACCATATACATATATTTATGTATGCTAGGTATATATATATACCTAGCATACACACACACACACACACACACACACACACATATATATATATATCTTATATATCTAGCATACAGAAAATAATAGGAAACCCTTGTACTTGCTACCCAGATTCAACAGGCATTAATGGTGATTCTGATATTTTGTGATATTGATAATGTCCTTTTTTAAATAAAGAAATACCTTACAGATGCCATTGAAATGCCCTTCTTTACCTGTCCAACTATGTTCCTTCTCTCTTAGCTCACTATTCACCTCAGGAACAGAGGCGTTCATCGGTCAGAAAACAGAATCTGAGGGGGGAGTTCAAGTTGGCCAATTGGAGACCCACAAGAGAGATGCATGACCATGTCAAGGTCATGGTGAGTGATACTCAGGGATGTGGAATCCCTGAGTATTCCAAAGAATCCATAAATGTTCTCTGGAAAAGAAAGAGCAGTGATCACGCGACCGCCACATCCAAACTGTACCAGTGTCCAGATCCTGACCACACCAGAAGGGCCACCTCACTCAGTCTTGCCGTCACTCTCCTCCTTCCCCGTCTCCCAGAGTACACAGGTCTTTTAAATTAAATCTATACCACTGATTCAATCACGGTCCCAACAAGAAACAGATGGTATTTTCAAAACAATATAATTTGAAGAGGGTTTATTTACAGCAGGATTGTTTACAAAGATGTGGTTGTATTTATAGAGGAACCACAAAACATAGCAAAGCAACTGGGGTTAATAGCAGCTGGGACGTTAACCTCCAGGCCCAAGGAGATGAGGGGAGGGTGTAGGTACTGAACCCAGGAGGAAAGACTTGTGCAGAGTAAACTGCCAGGGGAAAGAGCCAGTCAGAGGCCACTCTTGGGATGGATGCCAGAAGAATAAACCCTCCATCCTCACTTTCCTAACTTCCTTGATCTCCTGTGGTGGCTCCATCAAGAAGCCGGAGGGGCTGGAACTCATTCACATACATCTATGCAGGTGAGCCGTACATTCACGTGCTCATAGTATCTTAGCAGTATGACGTTTTGCCATGTGATAGTTCATCTTTCCAATCTAGATACTTTACAAGTTATATTACAACTCCTTTGACTCCAAGATTATTTTAAAATAAATTTCTAAGATTTCAAAACACATAATTTTTTTTCGGTACCGGGGATTGAACACAGGGGTGTTCTACCTCCGCGCTACGCCCCCGGCCCTATTTTTTATACTTTATTTTGAAACTGGGTCTCATGAAGTTGCGGAGGGCCTCACTAAGGGGAGAGAGAGAGAGAGAGAGAGAGAGAGACAGGGAGAGAGAGAGCAAGAGCTGAGGCTGGCCACGAACCCGGATCCTCTGGTCTCCACCTCCCAAAGTACTGGGATTACAAGCATGTGCCACCACGCCCGGCCAAAACACATAATTTTAAGACCATGCTTTCACAATTAAATACCAATTTATGGCATTATAATGCAAAAAATATGGTCTCCATCATGTAATTTTTTGTTATTTGTGAGTATTCTGTGACCTATTACATGGTTAAAGAATGTAGAATGTTCAATATGTGGTGGGTAATTTGCATAGTCGATAACTATTCATTATAGGGTTTGATATTTGTTCATTCAATTTAGCTTATAAATTATGCTGTTCAAATCTTGTATTTTTTATTTTTCAAAGAATTTTAAATTTTTGTTTGCTCAGAGATTTTGTGGCATTTAGTTAAAGCAGCCCAAATGCATTCAGACGACAATTAAAAATAAGAATTTCTAAAGCAGAGATCCGAATACTATGATACCAGAGCACAGAGAGAGAAGCATTAGGCTCTCTAGTTTTTTTCCAGAGGGGAGAACTGAATTTCAAAGTATGGATAAGTGACTTGCCTGATTTTAAACAGGTATTAAAGACAGAATGGGGGTACACATTCCACTTTCTCACATAAAAATCTCGTGCTTTTTTAATGTAGAAATGGTAAAAGCGAGTTGTTTTAGATAGAATGGGTTGCATGTCAGGCTTATGATGAATAAGCATGTAATAATGAAATATTCTACAGAGAGTCTTGCGCCCTTTACCTCTGCCTCCGTGTGGGAATGAACAACTGCTCTAAGCCGGAGCTTTCTCTTGCTGCTGCTTTCTCAGGACCTAGGACAGAGACGCGAGGGCCAAATGCAGGTGGATTGTACACCAAAAAGATGGGTTTCTCTGAAAGTCTGAGTTCACAGAAAACTGCCACAAAGAAGGCCTAGGAGAATGAGAACTTAATTCTACAGTAGAGGCTTGATAGAGTTTTGTAGTTGATGGGAGGGAAGGAGATAATATGTAGGACAGTCTAGCCTCACAAACAAGGACTTCACATTGAAAACCTCTAGGGAACAACTACCAAGCCTTCTTCCATTTCCTCTTACTGATGAGCAATGGGACCTCTCCTTAATTTCCTGCCCAGTGGGTGGCCTTTGAATTTTTCAATAAGCCTTATAAATTGAGTTTTTTTCTTTTTTCTTTAAATGCCAATTTTCTCATGTGTATATATATGTGTGTGTTTTTGATCTGGAAAATGCTCGGAAAGGCATTAGTTGTTTCTTCTGATATTGATTAGAAATGAAAAACAGACATGATGGGGTCAGCAGATTGGCTACCCTAATGATGTTTTGTGGCTAATTTGATTCGTTGGGTAGGAAGGGATGTCTCGGGAAAATCTTAAGTATTCACTTCAGCAGATATGTCTCGTGACTCATATGAACCCACTCCCTTCATCTTTTCATAACATAGTGTATGTATGGAAAAATCAAATCTGCCTGAGAGGCCTGGGGTTAGCTGGGTGGCCTGGCCAATAATTCAGCTTGGCCCAATAATTCAACTTCGGTTGATTGTCAGGTTTCAAACACTTGTCCAAGGATGTTTCTTAAAGTCCCGAAAGTATTTTCATTTTCTTAACATTTTCAATTTCCCACTATTAAAATACAAGTCCTTGTCAGCTAATAATTTATTTGTTGACAGCTCTTGGTGATAGGAACCTGGATCAGAGAAAAGGGTTTTTTTTTTTCCAGAAGGATAAAATGCAATGCTGAAAGGAGAAATGGAGGGCATTATTTTTGTATCCATTATGACATATATGTGTTGAGCTGACATGTTTGGACCAGATCTGTCTCCTTTACTCTCTCCTTTAGACCACTTACCGGACGCTCCATCTGCTGGCTGCACATTTGCCCCCAATGCAATATGTTTAGAATTGAATTTATTATCTTGCTGCTCATTCTCCTTGAACTTCTTCCTATATTCATATATATATTAACCATCTCATTTTATGTCAACAACAACCCTCCATGTAACCTATTATTGTTCCATTTTTCCCATTAAGGAAACTGGGGTTTACAGAGGTTAAGTTACATGTTTATGGTCTCATCCAATATAAGTGGCAAAGTCATAATGTGTGACTCTTCGTTTCTGGAATGTACTTCGGTACCTGCCTAGACCTTGTCTTCTTTATCTCTTTTTCTGACTAGCCCTTTCTCACCTTTCTGACAGGACTTGGATTAAAGTGCACTTCTTCTGTGGTCTTTGGTCTCCTCAGCCTAGTCTGGATGCCTCGTCATCCCATGACCCCTGAGTCTCATTCGCCATGATCGTCTTTATCGCACTGCATTATACCTTTGTATAATCACCCGAATCCACCATTACCGTACAGGCCTTGTGAGAGTAAAGATGCTCCCTTTGCCACCAAATCCTTAGGCCACAGCATGTCGCAGATGTGAAATATTGATTTAATGAATGGGAGAATAAGAAAAACCCGTGGAAATGTAAGCAATCCAGTCATTATGGAAAACAATCTAGAAGATCCTCAGAAAATGAAAATATAGAATTACAGTGCCATCGGATCCAGCAATCCTACTTCTGGGTTTACATCCAAAGGAACTGAAATCAGTCTGCTGCAGGGATAACTGCCTCTGTGTCTCCATTGCAGCACTGTGTACAATAGCTAAGATACAGAAGCAACCGAGCTTCCCTCATCAGATCAACAGATAAAGAAAATGTTGTACACATACACAATGAAGATGATGCAGTATTGAAAATGGGGGGGTACTGTCATTTTTGACAGAATGGATGAACTTGGAGCACATGATGCCAAGTGAAATAAGCCAGGCACAGGACAAATACCACATGTTCTTGCTTATATGTGGAATCTGAAACAGATGGAGTTTTAGAAGTCAAGAGTAGAATGGGGGTCACCAGAGACTGGGGTGGTCACCAGAGAGAGACGGATGGGGAATGGGGTGACGTTGATCAAACAGTACAAAGTTTCAGTTACACAGGATGAGTGAGCTTTAGTGATCGACTGCACAGAATGGCCACAATAGTAAATAATACTACATCCAATGGTTCAAAATTTCTAAGAGATTTTAAATGTTTTCACCACAAATGAAATAGTAAGTAGGTGAAATAATCGATGTGTTAACTAGCCTGACTTAATCATTCCACATTGTAAACCATTATCAGAACATCCTATGAGTCTCCATAAATACAAACAATTATTATCTGCCAGCTAAAATAAAAATTACAATATGCCAAGTATGGTGGTGCATACCTATAATCCCCATGCTTGGGAGGCTGAGACAGGAGGATCTCAGGCTCAAGGCCAGCTTCAGAAACTTAGGGAAACTCTCAGCAACTTAGTGAGACCCTGTTTTAAAACAGAAATTAAAATAGGGCCAGGGGTGTAGCTCTGAGGTAGAATGTCCCTGAGTTCAATCCCAAATACCACAAAATAAATAAATAAGTAAAAATTAAAATAAACACAAGTTATGAATAAGAATGAAGGAATCTTAAAACACGCATGCATGTAAACACAAATTCTGTCGACTTCTGAATTTTTGCTAGAGCTATCCCTGATCCTTAAAGCTGCGCCTTCTTAGTTCTCATATGTTCAACTTTTTGCCAGCTTCAAAAGTCTGCTTACTTACAGAGCGCAAATCCAAGTATTTACCATGTTTATTTAACAAATCAGAATGTTTTGCTCTTTTACATTCTCTCATACGGGCTTGGAAGGGACAGTGGCTTTCTTGTTTATCCTCTCTTTGTGGTGCCATTTCAAGGGATTATGGAGTTTCAATGTTCAAATGGAACTTGGAGACCGTTTGATTAAATCTCTCAGAGGACATCGAGTCCCAGAAAGATAAGGCAGTTTTCCCAAGCTCCTGCTGCCAGCAAGCTGTAGCTTCTTTCTATCTTACTTACTCTGCATCTCTCTCCACTTTTACATTTCCCAACCCCTTGCACAAAGGTACAGCAATGTCAATAGTTTTGGCCAGGGATTTGCCACTGCTGAGTTGGGATGGTGAAAACTAATCATGTATAATTCTCCATGATTTCTTCTCTTACTGAGTCGACAAAAATGTTATGAGTTCTACTTTTGTAATAGTTCTTGGTCAGGGCTATGAGATGATGGATCTCTATGAGCCTGGGTCCCTGAATGACTCTGTGGAGCAGAGGATTTTGTGTTGCCATAGTGGACATACGGTGTGATTGAAAATTGACCCTTCGTCACTTTAGCCCATTGGGATTTGGGGGTTAATTTGTTTGCCAGAATGAAGCCAGCCTGAGTTGATGAAGGTAATAAGTAGGTCAGGAGAAAAAAAATGAAGAGAACAAGATAAAATTCTTTTGGATTAAGTCTTGTTCAACCATCTGTGCACTGTGGAACCATGACACAACCACGAGTTATACCATTAGACAAACCAGATGTTATAGTTAGATCCAGTATATCCCATGAAGAGCTCATAAATTGGTGTTTGGAGTGGATGTAATTGAGTCACGAGGGTTGTAATCTCATCAGTAGGTAAATCCATTGTAACGGATTTATCTGGGTGGTAACCTAGGCTGGTGGGGTGTGGTTGGAGAAGGTGGGTCCCTGAGGATGTGGTCTTAGGGATTGTGCATGTGTCTTTGAATCCCCTTTCTTGCTGCTTCTCTCTTGCTTCCAGCCTCCATGATGTGAGGAGCAGAGCCTGCGTGCCCTCCCTCTCTCTGCTTCCTACCACCACGCCCTGAGCTTCAGACTCTAATCTCACAGGGACTGAACCCAGAATCTCCAAGAAACTGTGAGCAAATAAATCTTCCTTCCTCTAAGTTGTGTGGTCATGTTTACTGGGATACAGAAGTGAGAAATTTGACTAAGACACCAGACCATTCCTGAACTGGTTTATTTGAATGAAATTCAGCATAAGGGGTGGGGTAGGGTCTCCTGATTAATATAAACAGCAATACTTGGAATATTATTAATCCAGAACTCTTTGAATCCAAATAACAATTTTTAAATAAAACTCCTTTCCAAAATCTGTTTTAATTCTACTTTTCTCTTCCTTAATAAGTGAAAATACTGCGATTTAAGCTCTATGAAGCCAGGGACTTCTATAAGTTCTGTCTACTGATATTTTCCCAGTAGCACTATGCCTTAAAAATCATTCTTATTAATGAAAACATATGACCCTTCATTTTTTGTGATTGGCTAATCTCACTTAACATAATGTTCTCCAGATCTTTCCATTTTCTTGCAAATGCTGTTATTTTGTTCTTCTTTATTGCTGAGTAGAATTCCATTGTATGTATTTCCCATAATTTTGTAATCCATTCATCTGTTGATGGACATCTAGGTTGGTTCCATAAT